>QJNY01000306.1:0-31407 GCA_004155945.1 Monosporascus sp. mg162
CGTTTAACAAATCTCGACGCCCGGTTAACTCCAACGCGAACCGCAACGCGTTAGGGAAGCAATAGATTTGCCATATTTTCAACATGCTAAAGCCGGATAAGAAACGCTCGCGTATTTAGATTAAGAATTCTTTCGACAATAGATATCTCTTCGGTCGGCGTCAGTTTTCGCAAGTGCAGGACAGTATCGGTTCGCCCGTATTGGCCGTGATATCGGGTTTTCAAAGTAGGTTCGGAGACTTTATATATAAAATATAGCTTTTTAAAGCTATGTTTCGGGTCTCGTCTTTTAGCTTGAATGGCTAAGTTTATCCTAGCTTCTTTTGTAAGATGTTCCATATTGTTGTTGTTGAGAAATTGACAATTAAAGAGAGGCAATTGATGTGTTGACAAAATTGGCTCGCGAGGTAGTGTGGCTTGCGAGGTGGTGTGGGACGTTATGAAAAATATGGCCAATATATTGCCGCCCAGCGCGTTACAAAACGCGTTGGAATTAATTGGGCGTCGAACTTTATTAAACGGCAAAAAAAAACATTTCCAAACGCGTTTAAATCGGAAAATCGATTATTAACGGGTCTTATCCGAAAATCCAAAAGCATTTCGCAAATAGTTCGAACTTATTCCGACTACAATCGCAAAGTACGGCATCGTAAAAGTGGATATTTACAACTTCGACGAAAGTGAATTTTTGATAAAGCTTTTTATAGTAACGGATATGGTAATTACTAATACTGAAAAACATAAAAACTCTAAACAAACGTAATAAAGAAATAAAAAATAAATTATAATTATTTAAGTGATTAATTTCCAAAGTTAACTTAAACCGTTATTTGTTATTATAGTGGGAAAAAATCATTTAAAGCTTTAGTAGCGCGATAACCTATTACCAGCAACCGATTAAAAGATCGCATTAAGTAATAATAACTAAATAACAAATATATTAGGTTTTAAATATATGCAGCATGTTAATAAGCATACTTGTACGCGTACGAAAGATTGGAAACGTTTTCTTATCCTCGACGACTATAAAAGTTACTATTCGATAAAATTCGAAAAATATTACGCTAACAATAACATTATTTATATGCCCGCGTATTTTTCGTATCGGCTCTAACCTTTTAACGTATCTTGTTTTTCTGTTTTAAAACGCGCTTATTCGCAGTATATCGAAAATTTAATACGACGCTATGATACCTATATTACCAAAGAAGATTTTCTCGCCGGTTTTTACGACGCGCTCCAAGCTGCCATAACGTCCAATAACATCAAATCTGGATTTGCGAAAGCTGGTCTTATTCCATTTAATCCTAATAACCTTTTTTCCGAATTGGAAGTTCCTCCAATTGTGCCTACGCCGACCGTCTTCTCGCTAACCTCCGCCGGTTTTATTCGTTTCCCGTCCGCGAAAACTCTTAGAAATATTAAGGAAGTAACGACGCAAGGACGTTATTTGTAAAAAAAAGATTAAAAGCCAACAGAGTAGTTCGTTAACAAAAATAATTAAATCGGAAAATCTTTTAATCAAAAGTAACTTATTATTTCTATACGAAAATATTCTTCTTTGAGAAAAAGCTATTTAATTATGCGAAATAAACTATATCTTGAGCAAACGTCGTAGGATTAAAAACAAATGTTTTTAAAAAGGAGGAATATTTACTATACAAAAGGGACAAGCTTTTCTGGCCCAAAAAGAAAAAGGTAGTAAAAAAATTGCAGCTAATAACAGCTGAAGGGGGTCGTCGTAAAAGGGTTAAAACCAAGGAACGGAAATGTAGCATCTACAACAAGCCAGAGCATAATGCGCATACTTGTAACGAAATTATAAATACGTTTAGCGAAGAAGACTCTAATTAATTTTAATTAATGCAATATATTGTTGTTAAGTTATTTAAATTTGTTATTACAAGGTGCTAAAAAGTGTCTCGCTTGCTTATGTGTCTCGCTTGCTTGTGTGGTACGTTACTTAAAATATTTTCGTATTTCTTTTTTAATGAAAAATACTTAATAACTCGCAACAATAAAAATGAAGATTTCTATATTTTAAAAGATAACATCCAAATATAAATGCCTTATAATTACCGTATTTTATTAGATTTTCTTAACAAGTTATAAGTCTTTAAAATAATAGAGCGTTACGGAAAAATCTCAGATTTGAGTTTTATTTTGCATCTCGATAGAACTCGGTCTTCGCTCCTACGGACCGGCACACAAAGTGGGACCACCTGTCAGCTAGCAGGGTGTGCGCTAGCACCCCATATACGGAAAGGCTCCCTCTAATCGGAACATATAGGTTCTGTGACTAGACTTTATAAAAAGAGGAATGCGCGTTTTAAAGCACCTGCAGCTAGTTATTCAATACAACACAACTGATATCCACTATATCTGACAATTAAAAGTCTTATTCGCTTAATTCGCGTTATTATCAATTAACCAGCTGCTGCTGAGACGATATAAGCTGTATATTAATAGCAATTACCTATATATCCCATTATCTATAATGGCAACCGTACCGTCGACGTCCTCCATTATCTATAAAAGGCCTAAGTATTGAGATCGCTTTAAAGGCAAATTCCACTTACAAGCGTACGCGCTTGGTATTTGGTGTTATATCGACCCTAATCAGGATCATGTATGGCCCCTCGAACCTACAACACCTAATATAACCTTTTGTCCCAAGAAATTAGTTCGTCAGATAACGATATAAGCAGTTAATTCCTTTTCCGAAGGAATTATATAAGCCGAAAGATCGATTATATGGGTTACTTAATAAATACGTTTAAGATAACAATAAAAGGTAGATAAGCTTATATCTAGGACTTCGGGACGTATACTTACGAAAATCGGAAAGTACGAAAACTTTTGTAAGACGATTAACGATTTTACGAAATGGGTCCTCGAGTCGATATTCCCAGCCATTAAAAAGACAAGTTTCCTTTTAGGAAAGAACTTAAAGGAATAATACGTTACTTTGGCCGAATCCGATAAGGTGTACAATAACAGGCTTATAAATAACATTTAATAAGAATACCGCGAAAGGTTAAAGTTTCGAAGTTAGCGAAGAAATTAGATAAATAAAATCGTGAAATAATAAGAAATAATAACCTAAAGATAGCGTTATAGCGTCCTAAAAACGAAGATAGCGATTATACAGGTTAACGACCTATATATACCTTTAGTTTTAATTATAAAAACCTAGATAATTACTTTCTAGATAGTAAAAAAAGCCGAGATCGATAACGGTACGATTAATTATTTAGAGGTAGCTGTTAATCTTTTAGATTATTAGACGTTAACTTATCCCTTATTCATATTACGAAATATTAAGATAGCCTTTCCGATTTTTCAAGAGACTTTAGTAATTTTTTTTGATTAAGGCGATTTTAATTCAGAAGATATTAAGGATATTAATCTTTTTCTGCGAAAAAGAACCTTAAAGCGTAGGTCGAAACGTGGCGGTCGTAAAGGTTTTTAAACGGACCGAAGCGGAAGTAAACAGAAGCGACAGGAATTGGATACGCAGAGTATTTGTTATAAGGCTTGCTTAAGCGTTTACCATATCTTATTCTAATACTTTTATACATTTTCTGACAAAGCCTTAGAAGGTTTCCGCTTTAACGATAAGGTAATTGTATACGTTCAAAGTTGGATTACTTTCGATTAGTTTTTAAAGGAAAAAATTAAACGTTTATTTAAATCTATGAAAAAGTTAATTATTTAAAAGATCAATTAACTTTTATAAGGAGTAAGGTAAGTTCTAGTATAATCTTTGATTTTTGATTAACGCAGTACGATAAGCGTAACGTTTTACCCCTTAAAAAATTTATTAATTTTGGATTTAAACTTTATAATTTATATTTTTACTTAATTAGCAGGTTTTTAAACTTTAAGCTAACCGTATAAGACGACCGGGTATACGTAGGTAATAGTTTCGTACCGATTAAGGGGTACGAAAAGGTTGATATGGTATTTCGAAGATTTAGCGGTACGAAAGCGTTACGTTTAAACGATATAGCCTATTGCAAGAATTCCGTATATAACTTGGTGTTTTTCCGGCAATTCTAGAAAAAGGGGTATTAATGGAATAATAAAAGAATTAACAATTTTATTAGAAATAAGTACGATTAAGTATTTGTTATGCTGATAAATAAGTTTAATTAATTCGTTATTAAAGATGATAGCGCAATAGTTATTTATGTAACCTTGGTAGCTTATAAATAAAACATTAATTTATATATAACGAGATTATTACGAATCGGTGACGGTACGATATGGCACTTAAGATTACGATATCTCGGACCCGAAGTAATTACTTAGTTGTAGTTTTATGTAAAAGGAATCCGCTTAAAGGGTTTTATAATAATCGAATGCCAAATATGTGGTAAGGCGAAAGCCAAGAGGTTAATACGCCGCAAGCCGAAGTAAAGAACTTTCAGATTAGGACAGCGAATGGTTATCGATTTTACAGATTTCGAAAAAAAACCTTAAAGGATATAAATACGTTATGTTTGCCACCGATAGGTATTTAGGTTTTATTTGGGACATTTACCTTAAGAACCGAAAATAAAATATATTAATTATAGCGTTTCGGCATTTTTTAGGAGTTTTTAGGAACTAGGATAAGGTTCTTCCATAGGTGTTAGGATGCGATAACGAGATTTTCAAAAATTATTAACTTTGAAATATGTTTTAATCGCCTCTTTTTAGTATTAGACTTAAGCTTTTAGCATCGCATACTTAGGCCCAAAACGGGGGTGCAAAATGTTTAAGAAATGTGATTAAGGAAAAAGCGACTGCGATATAAAGTAGGGTTAAGTTATTTTCGTTTTTAATCGTATATATCTTTAAAGTTGCAGTATATTTGTATAACCGTACCCCTAAATACATATTATTTTGGCAAAGTTTATATAAGGTTTATTATATTTACTTAGCGTATAAAAACAGCGTTATAATACTTGATCGAAAGCTTTAATAAGCTTATTTGCGAATGTATAGTTATATAGCTTACGTTATAATAACTGCTGCTATAAAGGAAGAACAAAGATTTTAAAAGCTAAATTCTAAAGTATAAATTAGTTACTTCGTCGGCTACCGATTTACGAATATCTACGAAATTTGGAACCTATTAATTAAAAAGGTTATTACTATTCGAAACGTACAGTTTAACGAAAAGGATACCGTTTTAGGTAATATTAAGGATATAAAGATAACTTTTTATACGTTACAGAAAAAAGTTTTGAAAGTTATTACGATAAATAGAAATATTTAATTAAATTAATAGCTACTTAATATATTTATAAGAGAAAGATAAAGACTTAAACGAAATAATTTAGTTACCGATTAAATAAAAAGAATAACTTTAAAAAGGTATTAACGTAAATGACGTATAAATTGGGAAAAAAAATTAAGCTTGTCCGTAAATGATTAATTATTTTTATACGACCGCTGTATTTAAATTATTTCTGTTTTTTAATTTATTATTTCCCTTTATATATACCTTCATAATTGGTACGATTATTTCGCCGACTGAAAAAATCGAAGTAACTTTAAGTTTCCTTTATATTATTTAACTTAAAACAACGGTGAAAAATAAAGGTACTTTACAGGTAATAAGCGTAGACCTTTCATATGTTCCGTATTAACAAAGTATTATTTGAAACGAATATAGGGTATAAAAAGCCGTATTTAATACAAAACGTTTAGCGTTTTTTGTAAGTACGTACTGAATTGGGACGGGGAAACTCAGTTCCGATTAGAGCATCTTTGGTAAGCGGGTCATAATAGAACAGCCGAGTGCAGTAGTAATGAAGGCAAATGAAAAACACTATATTTGGTCCGTTTTAAACCAGACTTTAGAATAGAGATGAGTGTATATGTTGTATGTAATTGGGGATAAACGGTAAAACGATAATAAACATGTTTCGGGGTTGCGCTCGGCGGAAGAGCTCCTAGAAATATATATATGGAGCTGATTAACTGATTAGCTAAGCCATGCCCCTTGGCCCGGCATTTTGTACCATTTTAACCTTTTTTTTTTCGAAATAAAATTATTCGTAATTTATTTTGAAAAACAAATAAAAATATAACGTAACCACCTTCTAACGTTATAAATTATACATGAAACCCATTAATTAATCTGATTAACGCTTACGCGGCTTGTTTTCCATTATTTTCAATTTAGGACTTCGTCCTCGACGTCTGGCCAAATCTTTATTTTACTTGGCCTTCTTCCGCTTTTTTTAAGCTTTATCCTTTGGTTTTTTTATATTAATTAAAAACTTATACCTAACCCAGCCTAGCCATTTTTATAGAAAGTATGGTTTAAGTTTTTGCCTTGCATCTTCGAATATATTTCCTACTTATTTTTACGGCATAATATATTAATTTTGTACCATAGCCATTACTCGTTAATTACCAACCTTCGGTCGCGGCTTATATTTTATTTCGAATAGTAATTTTGTAAGTGTTAAATTAAGACGTATAGCTTTAGATGCCGATGGGCCTATCTAAATTGGTGGGAGAAGGGGTATTGATATCGGAGATAGTCGTAAAAATAATTAACGAAATTAATCAAGACGTTGCTTTAGTTAGCGTCGTTTACCATGGAATGGTAGAGCAAATTAATTAAAGTTTGGCTTATCGTTATTTTCCTTAACTAATAAAAACGGGGGGTTTTTAAGCCATTTTTCTATATTTCTTTCAACGTTTTTATCTTTTGGTTTTAAGCCCAGGAATGCTTTGATTATATCGGTAATGTTATTCTCTATTCGATATTCGCCAAATCCTATCGTTTCGGTTATAATTTTATTTTCCCATTTCGTAAGGTCGCGGGCAATAATATAAAAGACATAAGTAATTTATAATACGTAAGTATAATATTTGGTTTAAATAAATATTCTAACGATTACCATATGGGTAGGCGGATTATCAAGTTTTAATTTTTTTACGCCTTTTAGTATAGCTAAAGTAGCAACTAGGTACGACTTTCGGTGGCATAGGTATTAAATATTAGCATTAAACGCTTTAATCGATCGTGTAATATATTAATCCAGTACCCTATTGGACTTTTATTTATCGGGACTTTAATTTAGGCGATAAACCATACATATTTCGAATTATTAATACTAATCGCTTTTTAGGTTTTACTAAAAATTGGTCTAGATTTGCCATGTAAGATTACCCGTCTAGCTTCTGGAATGACGGCGATAATTCTTAAAGGTACGTCCTGGGCGATTATCTAGATAAAAACAGTAACATTTTCGGAACGTAAGTAAGTTTTATCTTAAACGATTATAAGGATTTACCATAAATATCCAGCCACTTCGTTACACCACGGTTCTGTTAACCAATATGGTAACGGGTTAATATTTTTCCATAAACGTTAACTATTAATATCTCTTAGGTATATGGGAATAAGCTGATCAAAACAAATTTAAGGCGTAACTTCTTTTATAGGGTAAAGAGTAAAACTATTATTATATATCTTTTTAAGGAATTATACCATATCATCTTTTTCCCATGTAGGTATATTAACCGATTATGCAAACTTTCCAAAATCCGAGGTATTTAATTTCTTAAAGCTTTCACCTTTATTTTACATAGTACGCTTTTTAAATTACAATATGATAACTGGAGATGTACTAATTAATATGCTTAGATATGGTATTAGGTAGTTTAGGGACAATAATGGTAGCTAGGGATAATATGTAATATATGTGTATAAGTATATTGGTATAAGTATAAATGCTTTGCAGATATTAAAATGTAGTTGTTATATGGATACAGGAATTTGCCAAAATCTACCAGTAACTTATGCGTTTAACTGATTAAATGGATCTAAGGTTAATACACCGAATTTTTGCAGATAAAACGTATACGCCAAAAAATTTCCAGGAAATTTCATCCGAAGTTGTATAGAAAGGTGCCGTTGTCGTCGCTTTCTTTAATCAGGTATATATATTCATTTTTCGCACGTATACTTCTTTTGCATCTTTTCTGCAATACTATTTCAACTTTTCCTTCCAGACTTAACATATATCCAAACATAATTATCTTTATTGCACTAATAAATACCATTTTAATTTCTCGTCAACTATTAGATTTACGCAATCCCTAAGATTTTTGCGGAAATATAGGCCTAGGTAATTTTGTCCATGCTATATAAAAATCGTCCATTAAAAAAAAATCTAATCCAGGTAACAAACCTTTAAATCCTGGTACTAAAAAGCCTATCGATTTTAAGGTTAAGGTTAATATTAATAAGTTGAACCAAATCTTTAATTATCGTCGTAAGATCTTAACGGTATCAAATTCGTCTATATTTTCCAAGTTATCAACCTATCGTATCGATAAGCTTTTAGGCAGTATTCGGGATTTAAAACCTTTATATAATCCTGATAACGTTCGTAAATCATAAAATCCAATATATCGTTAAGCACTTATTTTTAACTTTACCCCTACCTTCCAGTACAGGTTCCGCAGCATAAGCCTTAATCAAAATAATTTACTACTAGAAATAACGTGCCACACAAGCTCGCGGGACACTTCTTGGCACCTCGCAACAACTAATACAAATAACTTAACCACAACACGTCATATGGATTCAAATCAATCGTATTCTCTTTCGCCGACCGTATCTACAGCTTCTGGACAAGTGCACGCATTATATCAAGGCTTGTTACGGACGCCATATTACCATTCCTTCCTGCCAACCCGCCCGCAACCGATTACCTTTAGCAGCTATTAACAACAATTCTTTACTACCACTTTTCTGCTAGCCAAAAGAACTTGTTTATCCTATCTAGTAAGTATTCATCTTTTTAGGAAACGTTTGTTTTAATCGTACAATTGCGTAGGCGTCGAGTTATTGCAAAATCAAGTCCGACACGCCCTGCCATACGCCCTGCCATACGCCCCGCAAGCAGCCCCCGTACGGGCCTCCAATACGCCTTTCAACGCGCTCCCAACACGTCCTATAACACGTTTTCCGACGTATATCTTCAACGCATTAAAGCCGGACAAAAAACGTTCGCGTATTTGGGTTAAGGATTCGGTCGAGAATAGTTATCTAATCGGTCGGCCTCGGGTCGTACGAAATAGAGGTAAAATTGGCTTGGACGCGTTAGGAATTAGTCGGTTGCGGGCGGGCTAGCAAGAAGGAATAGCAATATGGCGTCCGCAACAAGCCTTGATACAATGCGTGCATTTGTCCAGAAGCTATAGATACGGTCGGCGAAAGAGAATACGATTGATTTGAATCCATATGACGTGTTGTGGTTGAGTTATTTGTATTAGTTGTTGCGAGGTGCCAAGAAGTGTCCCGCGAGCTTGTGTGTCCCGCGAGCTTGTGTGGCACGTTACCGGTTATAGATAATTTACTACTTCCAAGACCTTGGCCGGCTCGATATATATTTCCATTAACAAAGGTAATTAAAACACTTTTAAAGCCCAATCCAATCCTTGGTATCGTTAAACAGACAATCGGTAATCGGCGATCAGTAACGCCTATACCTATTCCAATTAACCTGCCAATACCCAATAGCAGTTCTGTCGCTAGATCTTCATTAACGGCTTTGACAATCCCAGCACGTCCAACAAATTCTCGTATTACTAATCCGATTCCTGGGCCGTATACTAGCATTAAAACGTTACGTTTTCGCCGCATTTATCTCGATAATGATTAAAACGTAACCAAATTCTGGAATAATAATAGCGTTATATACTATATTACTTCGAAGTATATCGAGGTAAATACTTAGGCTTTTCCGTAATATCGTTAATAAAATCAGTTAATTATTTTAAATGCTCGGGGTTATATTTATCAGCGTTATCGGTAATCCAGTTACTAATCGGTACTTATAATGGCAAATCGAAGGTAAAAACTTTTAGGCTGTCGCAAATACCCAATATAATGTAATCAAGTACCTCCAATCAGTTAAAGACTTAATGGCTTATCCAATATACGTCGAAATCTATCGGGCCAATCCTTTAAGTTATTTTATAGCTACCTTTGCCAAAAATCCCAAATATGTTACTAATTTATTCATTTAAGCATTCGGTATACCTAACCTAATATTCTGCAAACTTTGCGAAAAACGACATATAACATCGGAACATCTTAATTAATATGGAATATACCCATTCTTTGGATGCTAGTCGATTCCTAGCTTCTTTTACGGGACCTATAATAACTATGTCGGGTTTATTGAAAGGCATAATTGTACTTTCCAAAACAAGCGGTTTAAGGTATTTAAGGCCAGCTTTTTACGATTACCACGAATCAAAAAAAACATTCGTACAAAAACTTATCCTATTATTAAAACATTTAATAAGGATTAATTTCAAAATAAGGTGGAAAAATATGTTACTAATTTCCGGTTCCGGGCGAATACAACCGAACGCATTAATTATAAATAAAGTATAAAAATTATCGTAATGGATAAAACGGTAAAAAAATTTAAAGGAACTTATAAAAACTTAAAAAGAACTTAAGAAAATTTAAGAGAATTACTATACTTTAATTTCTCGTAATTAATTGCGTTAATTTTTTCCGTTTTCTTAATCGTATCGTCTTTATCGTATCGTTATCGTCTATAACCGCATAACCTTTAAATCGGCCATTTGGTATTTGCACTTTAATATTTGTTTTTATAAGTTTTAAAGCTTTAAGTTGCCAGTTTTCAGGTAATTCGACATTCGCAATATCCAAGGTATCCGATATCATATCGTCGCGCTAATTAACAAATAATTTCGTTTAATTGTTTTCTTATAAATTAATCGGCTTTTAATATTCTTTTTTACTTTTTACAAATTATTTTAATTTATTAATAAAAAAAGTATCTTATAACTTCGTCTTATTAATTTCTTTCAAACAGTAAGTACCTAAATTAATAGTATTACTAATTAAATACGGGCCAATTTAACAGTATTTTAGCTTTATATTTCTAAATATATCTATATATCGTGGCATATTATATAACAATACCAGATTGTTTATTTTTAAAAGTTTACTTTTTATCTTATTTTTATCTCTTTTATTCGCCAGTTTAATTGCTTTACGGCGCTATTTAACGATTACTTTGGTAATCTTGGCCATATTTTCAGTTTTTCTCTTTAAAAACCGAATCTTTTACGTAATTACATCTTTTTTCGGCTTATCTAGATCTTAAATTATAATTCTTCATATTGGCAGGACTGTTTCGATCGGTAAAAGCACTTTTTATCCGTACAACAGTTCATAAGAGCTAAGGCCATAACTTTTTATAATGGTATTATCGGCGAAGACCATCTTAGGCAAGAACTTAACCTATCTTTTGCTAATCCTATTCGTCACTTTTATTAAGGCTTTAACGATCGGAACGTATTCTTTTTCGACCAGGCCTTATCGCCAAACTATATATACGGTACCAACTTTCCTCTTAATCCTTAATGCGTCGTAAGCTTTAATAACCTCGCTTTTATTTTTAAAGCTTCCGTTAATTTTTATCTTAATCAAGACGCTATGTCGATAAAAAACGTATTTATCCAAGAATTTCTTAATCGCTACTAACGTAATTAATCGTAAAGCTTTAACTTCCAGATAATCGAATAATTCGTACCTAACTTCGACCGTAACTTTGCAACTATCTTTATTAGGTATAAATTAAATATCGATTACCCAGATAATAATTATATTAATCGGTTGCGAAAATTTATGGTCCTTTTCAAAACGTCGATCGGTTACTTTCTAGCATTTAACATACGCAAATACTACCTTTCGAATATGGCTAAATATGCTACGTTGATAATATAAAGCTGCTATACGACGATAGGTCGAATTTCGCTTTTTATGGCCACAATCCTTATAACATTACCTAATTACCGCAAGTCGTTTTTGCTTGGTATTAACTATTCGCCGGCTGCCGTATTTCTTATTTGCCTTACGCCAAAAAATACCGTCTTAAATAAAGTAATTTAACGCCTCGGATTTAAAAGCATTTTTTTTTTCTTTTAAAGCATTATCGAACCGATTAGGAAAATCCAATATCGTTAAAAACTTAGCATACTTTTACAACTTCTTAAATTAGTTCCTAATAAAAGGTCCTTATCGCCGATCCGTATTAATAAGTATAGATATTATATTAATCAAAATAAGGTTAAGCCGAATAACATTAAGCTGGATATTAATAAAGTTATCGACTTTTTCCTTTTATTAATTATCCAGCGCGTTAAAGGCTTTAAATAGCTTTCGAGATATACCGTCCGCTGCTATATTCTTTTTGCCGGGAATATATTTAATTTTAAAGTTGAATATTTTTATTTAAGCGGTTTAACGAATAATTATAGTATTAGATATTATTATTATTATTTATACGCCGTATTGCCCCTAGGGCATGCGGTATTCTTATTGTTGTATGTACATATTTCGTACGGTAAAACCAAGGAAAGTCCAAGGTGAAAACCCGTGCGCTGCGGTTACGTTACGTTTTAAAAGCGTTATCGATACGTTCTTTGCCGTCCCGTCGTTAAAAGCTTACCTTTTTGACTTATTTAATTATCCCGGTACGGTACCGTACTGCGGTAAAAAAAAAAGTAATCCCGTTAATTCTTTAAGTGCGCTGCGGTACCGTTTCGGGTTCTAGTAATTAATTTCCTTATTTCCGAGGTAAGTTAAGGTAAGGTTAAGTAAGAAATAATAAAAAGCTTTTATTTTTATATAACTTCCGGAAACGCCGTTACGGCGGGTACGGCGCTTTGCCGTTATTAGCCCGGGATAGTTCCGGGAAAAGCCTTTACGTTTTTTTACCTTTAACTGTTTCGACGAAAAGCTTAAAGCTTTCCGGCATGTTTTTCGCGTTTTAGGAAGTTTTTCTGCCTTAGGAACGTTTAAGAATAAATGGGTTTTCCGAATATAAAAGTTATTGCTGTTATAGCTAACTTTTTTTCCTTTTTCCTTTTTTTCGGCAACTTAACGATACTGTAGGTATTTTCCTGCCCGGCATAACGGCGGTATCGGCGCGGTAGTTTTCGTTACGGCGGTATCAATGCGGTAGGCCTCGTCAGTGACCTTTTAAAGCCCCGTTATCGCCTTGCGGTATTAACGCGGTTCCGGTAGGGCCGTATAAGGATAACCGGTACCGGTACCGTCCTAGCTACGCCGCTGCGCTCCCGCCCCGGTATGTGATTTCGCTACTTCCGCTTCCGGCGGCGGTCCCCCCCGGCGGCTCCCCGGGCGGCGGTAACGGCGGCGGCCCCGCCGGCCACCGTAACGGTAGCACTCCGGTAAGGTCCCCCGGTACCGCGTCGGTACCGCTGCTAACCCGCTGTATAAAAAAAGCGACGAAATGGCGGCGGTAACGGTCCCGGCCGTAAGAAAAAAAAGGTCGAGTAACCGCGTAGTCCTTCGCGCGCGCTGCGGTGCCGCGCCTGCGTACGTCGCTTTACCCGCGACCACCGCCACGTTTGTACTTACCCCGCCGGTAGGTACCGCTGTTACGGCGCATCGTTCGCTTTCCGGTATCGCTTGTTGGCTTTTGTATAGGTTCCGGTAACGTATGTTACGACTATGTACGCTTACGTTACGGTTACGTCCCGGTAAGTACCGCCCCGGCCCCGTCGCGTTACCACTAACCTTCTGCAGCTGCCCGAGGACGCTGCTGTCCGTGTTGCTATGGCGGCGCTCGAGGCGGCCGCCGACTTCGAAAGCGGCGACGAGGATGTAAGTTCGCTACCCCCGTACCGGTAGCGCCCCGCTAACGTGCTAAGCCCGCATCGAGTTCGAGGTCGCGAGCAACGCGGCCCTGCGCGCCCTCCGTCCGTTCCCGGAACGCGCCTCCTCTGCCGCGGCCGCGCCCGTGCCCCCTTATAGTACCAGGTAAAAAGCTTAAAGAATTATTAATTTGGACTACTAATATTTTAACGTTAGTTTCCAATACGAATCCGATTTTATAAATATAGTTCCGGAATCTCTTTAAAATTTTAAAAACAATTCGACATTCCAGTTTGCCAGCGTCGTAATTCAGTTCAATACCTTTCCAGGTACCACTTTTAAAGCGCGCGGAATACTCCACTTCATTAATTAATTAACCGAAAATACTTCCAAAGCCTTTTTTGCTCGCATTTATTCTTACAATAATTTTTCCGGCATTAAGGTTATAATCTAAAGTAATTAAAATCGGGGTAATCGTAATTACTTTTTTAACGCTTTCTATTACGTAATCCTAATCGGGGTCCCAAATAAAAGGTTAATTCTTCCGGAATAAGCGTATAAAAGGCTTTATTGTAATAACGAAATACGTGATAAATATTCGATAATAAACGATAATACTTAGGAAAGCTTTAACCTCCGAAACGTTTTTGTATGGCTAAATTTCTAAGATCTTTTTTACCTTGGCTATATCTGGTCGCCGCCCATTCGTTTCGTAAATAAATCCGATTATAACGGTTGTTTCTTAATACTATTAAGACTTTTTTATACTAATCGTCGCACCAGCAAGCTCACAGTTAAAAAGGGTTTTGTTTATGTTGACGATATACTTATAAACGAATCGCCGAATTCCTGGAAAAATCTTTTTATCGTTATATCTTATCTTTAGGCCTTTAACCCCAACGTTATCGACGAATAGCCGGGCGATATCAGGCATTAGATCGTCTAAAATCCTCCCAACTATACGGCAAAAATAAGCTACAAAGTTAGTAAACCCTTAAGGTATAATAGTATATCTTAAAGGTTTTAACGGTATCGCGAAAATGGTAAAATCTTTATTACCTAAAGTTAAAGTAACCTAATCGTAACTTAAAAAAAGGTCCACTAAGGTAATTAAAAAGTATATAACAAAATCCGCGGAAAATTCGTCGTAGTTATCCGGTATAAAAGCATTTCGCAAAATAATAATATTTAGTTTAGTTGCAGAATTAATTAATCGGAGCCCACAATCCTTTTTTTCGACTAGGGACTAAGCATTTTTATATGCAGCATAAAACTATTCGAAAATACCTTGCTAAATACGTATTCGCAATATTTCGATTAGCTTATCTTTAATGCTCGCCGGCACTGTTATGCCTTTGGTTTGTTACGCCTTATAAGAGATTGTTCGAATTTTATAATTTGGTACGATACTCAATTTAATTTTACCATACTTTTTTTAATCCTAGGCTAAGGTAGCTTTTTTACGAAAATGATTTCCTTAAAAAAAGCTTTTTTTATACGGGTAAACTTATTTCCTAATTAATTAAGAACTTCGTCGGCGCGTTCTTTTGTAAGTTGGATTCCTTAAGGTATGGTAGTAAATTTAAAGAACAAAGCAGCTAAAAGTATGCCACGTTTATCGGGCTTTTTTCTATCCTAATTAATAACTTACTGAATTTTTTTGAGTTTTTTGGTCTTTTAATTCGGGTTTTCAGGGGGTATTAATCTATTAAAGGGTGCATCCTCGACAGAGACTATTTTTTTTCCCACTTAGGTTTGTATATCGTATTAATCTGGACGGTCCGATTATTATTAATCTTTTGTTATATTTCGTTTTATAATATTCTATATAAAGTATACGCCAGTTCCTTATCGTTAAATTGGCCTAAGATTTTATTTTCGGGTTTCAGCTTGTTATTAATAACTTCTTAAATAGTTTTCGCGTCCTAATTAAGGTAAATATTATTAACCGAAAAGATATAAGGGCCTATAATTTGCTTATTTATCCTTTCGTTCGTAAATCTGCTTTCGCTAGTAAAGCGGTTTATTATTTTACCGGCTGTTTTTTTTTCAAGTTTTTTATTAATACGAATATTGCGCGTAATTCGTCCTGCAGGAACTAAAAAGATAATAATTTTCGACGAGCCAAATTCCAGGGTTTCTTCCATTACGTCCGGGTCCATATTAAACGTTATTTTCGATTTAGCTATAAAATTAAATCCCAAGATTAGTGGTTACGTAACGTAATAGTTATTAATAACAAATAAAGGAATGGTAATTAATCGGCCAGCTAGCTAAACGGAAACCTCGACAATGCCTTCGAACGGAATCCTTTTTTAAGAATTAAAACCCAGGAATAATACGCGGGTTTGTCGCATAACCAGTCCATATCGCCTAATGTACGACGCAACTATAACGCTCGATTTAGCTCTAATATCGATAACTCTACTAATTAAGTTCTCGCTATCTCCATGGCCTACTTTAACTACTAATTTGAACAAGGGGGTAATATATTCAGCTAAACTGCATTACTAAATCGATAAAATTTTGGCTTTCTTTTAACTTTCTGCTTTATAACTGATATTTATGATAAAAATTTTAACGTGTTTTTTTACTTCTAGGACTTTTAATTTTCGCATTTCGGCCTCGGTTATTTTAATCGTCTCCTTATTCTTACGATTAAGTACCTCCAAAATCTTAACGGCCATAAAATTCTTAAAAGCTTTTCCGAAATTTAAACAGATTTCTATTAATTCGGATTAAGTAATTTCAAACTTTCTCTTAAAATTTTTCCGGATTTTCTTTTCCCAAAATTTAATTACTTGCTTATCGATCAGGCCTTTATAGATAAAGGTATTATTCGTTTAAGTAATATTGTTTGTTTAAAAGGTACTGGCATTTATTTAAGAGATATTATTTATTTAAGCGCCGACTTCTATATTATAGAACGAAGGTCCTTCGTATATTAGTTCGTCGTTATCAATCTTATATTCGGTTTTATTCCTTTTTACGCCTTTAAACTTTTCTTTTTTATTTCTGGAACGCTTAGTTATTATAACGCTAGTAAGCATAATTGGTTGATCAGAGTCGTCGATTTCTAGGGCTTTAATTTCCTCTAAATGCCGGGTACCTTTGCTTTCGATAGGGTTACTCCATAGCTATTTACGTAACGGTACCTTTTTATAAAATAACTTTTCGTTATAATCGACGAAATGGATTTTGTTAATCTCGGTTACTCTATTTTGATTAATATCCGGCTTTTATCGATTTAGCTTTAGGATCGTAATATGCTTTTAAAGTTTAGTTGGATTATTGGTATCCGGGTCGGGGTTGGTTAATTAATTATTTACTTCCCGGAAAATGTCGTCTCGCCGATCAAAGTACCGCATCTTTTCCTTAAATCGGGCAGGAAAAGCTGGCGAATTATGGATTTATTCTAAGATTTTCTTTTAAATTGGAATCTGTTATTCGATCGCCTAACTTTTTAAAATCTAAAGAAATTAAATTATGCTTAATGTAGATTTATTTTCTGGAAATTTAAAGAAAATGGTATATCCATCGTCGGCAAGTGAAACCAATCCTATAATTTCTATATTAACGAACAAACGATACTTTTGCATAATATATCCTGGTTTTAAGCAAAACTAACAGGTACTTTAATTAAGGTTGTTAAAGCGTTTACCTTAATCTTAATAACCTTTACGGTAACTTTTTTAATCTTGGTATTTATTTCGTTTACGGTAAAAATTTAATCGAATATAATTATCCGGTTAAAAATTAATTATATTAATTATCGGGTTTGTACTATAATTATATATTTAAGGTACTTTTTATCCTAGCGGAACGTAATACTATAATATCAGGGCCGCTTTTTGGTTACGCTTTTTTTTTTAAAAAAAACCTTTAAGTTCTGGATCTATCGAGCCTATACGATCTTTAGGTTTTGTAACGTATTCGTAATTTTTAACACTTAATTAATACGGTTAAATGGTTTTGGTCGTGGTTAAAGGCTTCCTAGTCGTTATTATTTAGGCTATTAAGTCGGGTAAAACAGTTTCTTTTCTTTTGAATCAATGTTAAAACGGATACCTTTTTACTATCGCTTACGTCCTTTATGTTTAAAAAATTCTGCCTTATTTAAGCCCCAGTTTTTGATTCATATCGAAGCATTATCGTAATTAATTACGTACAAGTCCTTTAGCTTTATAGACGAATTATTAAAAATCCTTTCGAAATAGCTAATAAATAACCTTTCCAGTAAGCTTTTAATGTATTCGTCCTTAGTAGTTATTTTGCCTTTCTGCTTAGCTTTTTCCAGGGTATTTTGTATCTTAACAACGTACTTTAAACAGTATATATAAACATAATTAAAGATATTACGTTAAGCTTGCTTTGTTAAAGTCCTTAATCGATTTTTAACGGTCCAAATCTAGTTTGGATTCTGCAGCTTAAAGGTTTTTAGGATACGTTTGGACGTTTCGTTTTATTCGGTTACGTTATTAAATATAACTTTAACCCGGTTTTTTATAAAGGGGTTATTAATCCAGTAAGGTAATTCGGCGATTATTTCAAACTTTTTAAACTTGTATTTCGTAAACAGTTTATTAATTCTTTTAAGCTAATTGGTAGCTTTAGTTCTTGAAAAGCGAAAGACCGGAAAGGCCGATAAATCCGGGAGGATTATAAAAAACGAAAACTTATATATAATATTAACAAGGAAATCGTAATTAGATTAATTAATAAGTTTAAGTAATGTAACGTCCAGTATAGGTACTTCCAGTTTTATGGATAATTTTAAGTTCTGGGTTAATATAATATTTCGTTTTTACGGTATGTTAATAACGATTCCAGGGTTTACTTAGGTAATCGTATTCTTAATTAGCTTTAAGGATTTAATCGGATTATTAGTACTTTAGGATTTAGTTTCGTTAGGCTTACTATTGTAAGAGTTTTTTGTTAATCGGTATTAAACGGTCGTATTTAAAGTAAGATTTTGATTTTTCGAAAGGTTAGAGAAGTTCGGTATTGGCAGTAATCCGTATTATAAATGGACTTAAGTAGCAATCTTAAAAAGTTTCGATAAGTTTTTAAAAAACTTATTAAAACTTATTTTAAATTGATTAATGTTACCAGTTTTTGAATTACTTAAATTTTAAAATGCTGTTCTAAACGGAGTATGTTTAGGCATAAAATAAATAACTATCCGCAATAATTATTTTAGGTATATATTCCTTTTCCTTCGGATTTGAAAAATAGGTAATTTTTTATTATTATCCGTCCGAATAATTTTATTTTAATTATCGTTACGTCGCTGGTTATCTGATCGCACCTTTTCCAACTTGCTAATTAATACCTTTATTGTTAACCTAAGCGTTATAATATTTAAACTTAACAGAAAAAGTAAATCTTAAATGATACCGTTTAATAATAATTAAATAAGATATTACCCGATTAACGCCAAAAAGGTCCAAAATATGTCTTATAGCGTTTTTTTTTTAATTTTTATATTATATTAAGGAACGTTATTCCTTTTTTGATATTTTTTTTCGCATGCAAAATACATACCTTTATAGCCTTATTCCTTTTTCTGTTCGTGTTATGGCCAAAGGCCTTGGCTCGATTGACGGTCGGAGGTTGTGGGATGCATTTCCGATGTAGGTTATGAGTTATGTGACTGGCTTAAAGGTTTTAAGGTGCTTAGCGCTTTGAGCCCCTTAAGCCAGTAGGGGCCGGCTTAAAGGGCTTAACGGGCTCAAGGGTTTAAACCGTTTAAATATCTTAAGCCAGGATTAATATATATACATTTATTATTTCCTATAATTTAAGCTAAATAATACCAGCTTATAATTATAATTTGGTTATTTAAATTTATATCTGCTATTACTAAACGTAATTATCGCTTTATTACTTAAATTTTTACGATACCATTATTAACATAAATCGTACGACTAAGTTTAATAATTAGTTAAGCTTATAACCGTTATACGTTACAAGTTTTTATTTAGTAATACCGTTAAACTTTAAACAATATTTAATACTGTTAAAATATCAACTAACGCCGAAGTTACCGTTCTTACCCTTACCTAACAGCTACAAAAATGCGTCCAACAGCTTAAGGCTTATATCCAACAGCTTACTGCTTAAGCCGCCGCCCTAATCGATTCGGTATTAACAACCGTTATTTTAAAACTTAAAGTTAAAAAACCCGAACCTTACGATAATACAAAAAGCGTTTAAAGTTTCTTAACTTAAGTTAAAATATATTTACGATTGGAAAAAATCCAAAGTAACGCCGATAAAATCCTTATTATAACGGGATTCTTAAAAGGGGATACTTTAAATTGGTTTAAGCTTACGTTACATAACTACCTGGAAAATGCAAAAAATAACTAGGAAACGGTTATTAAAAAAATGTTCGAAAATTACGCTAATTTCGAATAAAAGCTTAAGGATAATTTCGATAACCCGGATACGGAACGAAAGGCCGTATAAAACCTTTTACAGCTTAAACAAAAGGAACCAGTTTCCAAATATGCCGTCGAGTTCAGGAACTTTATATTTAAGGCAAAATAAGTTAACGACGAAAACGATATTCTAATCGACGTCTTCTATAAAAAGTTAAAAAATAATATTAAAAACGAAATTATCAAAATCGAACGATTTAACGTATTCGATAAATACATTATTAAAGTTGTAAAAATCGACAATCGACAGTTTGAACGACGACAGGAACAACGTAAATAATTCGCTTTACGGTCCAAATTCCAAGGAACTAATTAAGGTTAAAGGCGCTTTACGCCTTTTACTTTTTATAAAACTTAACCAAGGCTTATAAAATTAAAGGCTATCTAGTCGAAAAATAAAAAATCCGTTACCTGTTATAACTACGGTAAACCCGGATATATTACACGAAAATACAAAAGCCCGAAAAAGGTATATTAAGCTTTAATCCTTAAAAATCAATATAACAAAGAACTTAACGACCGAAAAACGATTAATATAATCCGCGCCAAAAATAATAACAACCCTTTATTAAAGGTGCGACAAGGAATAAAAAAAGCGAAAAAGCTAACCTAAGCAAAAGCCAAAAAGGCCAAAAAAATTAAAACCACTGGACTTATTGTTACCTAATAGCTATAAAAGTACGAAAAATAAAAAAGGTTAAGTAACGATAAATTACTTTCCCGTACATAACAAAAACGGCAACAGAAAAACAACCAATTAATGCTTAATGCATGGTTAAAGGAATACCAAGGATGGGACGAAAATCTGTACCTAAGAAAACCCGATCGGCATGGAAAGCTCCACGCGGTTAGCTGTCGACGACCGCAATGCGAGATATACGAAAACGAAAAAGAATATATCGTACGACGAATTATACGCATATAACAACAAGGTTTCGATTTTAAAAATCGAACTGGCAGTAATTTTAAGAATTAAAGATGGTATTACTATATACGAAAAGCCGCAATTCTGGAAAAGATCGACGAATTGGCAACCACCAAAAGCTGGCTAGAAGGAAAATATTACCCTGCATATAAACCTTAGTATTATTACGAATAATACGATTACCAAACGCAGAAAAAACTAATTCAAAGAATAATAAAAAAGTACTGCCAGAAAATAATTACCGATTTATAGATCCAGCTAGCTTTTACGGAGAACCCAAAAAAGCAATTAGTTATATAGGAAAAAATTCGCTTTTTTTCGAACTGAAAAATTTTAAAGTTAAAATATATTACCAAAGAAACGTTCCAGAATTAAGTGGAATACTTAACAGCAACGCTACGCCGACAAAAGCAATAATTAAAATAAATTTAAGATAAAAACAAAAAACTTGGAAAAAAATTCAACAATTTAAAAACAACCCAAAAAAGCTAAATTACTTATAATAGGGCCCTAGGTTGGCAGAAAAAACGAAGGTAAATAACAATACCTTAAAAAAGCTTTAAATACGATGCAAATAGTACGAAAAAAACCTATAACGGTATAAATACGAATTAAAAACAAGCGATATACCGCATTTATAGATTACGGCGTAATAGAAAGTAATTATATCGCCCTAAAAATAATTAACGAATTACAGCTATTATAAAAAAAATAAAAAGTACCCTTACGAAGTTGAAAACGCCGAAAGTCAAATATTTAATTACGACGATAAATAAGTCCGATATAAAATTAATTACCTTAAAACCTTTATCGAAAAAAAAACAAACTATTAATTTCGACGTTATCGCTATCGAGGATTTCGATTTAATCTTAGGTTTGTTATAATTAAAACAATATAACCCGGCTATCAATTAAAAAACTTCCGAAATAAATTACGATTTATTTTCCAACGATAAACTAAATAATAAAAAATCTTAATATTCGATTAATAAGATAAACAAATATAGGTATAAGGAAACGGCAAAAACTTTACTATCTAAAAATATACGGCATGTTAAAAGAAAAAGGGCATAATCGAAAAATACGACGTATTATTATTAACTTTAAAGCAA
The DNA here is from genome assembly GCA_004155945.1 of Monosporascus sp. mg162. NCBI lineage: Eukaryota > Fungi > Ascomycota > Sordariomycetes > Xylariales > Monosporascus > Monosporascus sp. mg162. The sequence continues at coordinate 22,164 of QJNY01000306.1, forward strand.
AATTTAAGCAAATAAATAACGATTTAAAACGACCGCCCGAAAAGTTACCAAAATCAATAACTAAAGTATTTTTATAATAGTATAAGTACGATAAGTTATTTAGCAAAAAACTTATTACCAAATTACCAAAGCATAACGAATAAAATTACGAAATAATCCTTAAAAATAGCAAAAGTACCGCTTTTTATCCGATATACAACCTAAACCATATAAAACTATATGCATTCCGCGATTACCTGAAAAATAAGCTTCGAAAAAGATAGATTCGACGTTCCAAATTACCAATTAAATACTTTATATTCTTCGTACCAAAAAAAGGAAAAAAGTTTCGATTAAAAATGGATTATCGACAACTTAACGACATTACCGTTAAGGATAAAACGCCGTTACCATTAATTACTGAAATAAAAAATTACGTATAAAAAACAAAATAATTTACAGTTATCGATTTTCGAAATAGTTATAACATAATTCGGATTAAAAAAGGATACGAATAGAAAATAGCTTTTAAAACGAAATATGGCTTATACGAATACTTAATTACTTTTATGGAATTAACTAACGTATTAGCAACGTTTTAACAAATAATAAATTATGTATTAAGAAAATACCTGGATATTTTTGTTATTTGCTACCTCGACGATATTCTTATCTATTCGGAAACGGAAGAAAAGTACGAAAAATACGTTTATTAAATTTTATAGGCGCTATAAAACGCTAAACTTTTAGTTAATACAAAAGAAAAGCCATTTCCATTACCAAAAACTCGAATTCTTAAAATATATTATTACGTTAAAATAAATTCGTATAAACCTTAAAAAGTTATTAACAGTTAAAAATTAAATATAACCCATTAACGTTAAAAAGATATAAATATTTTTTAAATTCGCTAATTATTACCGACGATTTATACGCAATTTTAGTAAAATAACTATACTATTAACGGAATTTACTAAAAAAGATAAACTATTTAAATAAATTCCAAAAAAAGAAAATAACTTTCTAACAAATTAAAAACGCTTTTATTAATAAACTAGTATTAATTATATACGATTTAAAGCAACTAATTAAGCTAAAAACCGATATTTCGGATTACGCTTTAAAAGTTATAATTAAATATCGAAACGATTAAAGAAAACTTTACCTTATTGCGTTTTATTTTTATAAGCTACATAAAATTGAATTAAATTATCCCATCTACGACAAAGAATTCCTATTTATCGTTAACGCCTTTAAAAAATTTAAATATTATCTTAAAGGTAATATATACCAAATTAAAATATATACGGATTACAAAAACATTATACATTTCTTTACGATACGAAAATTTATCGGAAAATAATTGCGTTACGTAAAAAGCCTTTTTAAATTCGATTATGTTATTATTTATCGAAAAAAATCAAAAAATGGCAAAATAAACGTATTTAGCAAACGACCTAACTTGGAAAAACTTAAAGTTAAGGTATAATAAATAATTTTCGATATTATATTTAAAAAATACTTAAAACAATAACGAATTACTGCAATACGAACTATACCAATTAACATATTTTAATATATCTAACAATATAATGCTAATTAACTAATAAAGTACCAAATAAATAAAATACAAATATCCGAAAACCTACAAAAAGATTTGATACGGGATATATACGAATACCCGGTACATAAATACTTAAAGGTTTACAAAACCTTAAAACGTTTACAACGGACATATTATTTTCTTAAAATAAAAACTACAGTACAAAAGGTAATACAATAATACGATATCTGCACCAAAATAAAGATATAACTATATAAGCCTTACGGAAAACTATAACCCTTACTAATCGCTAAACGATTATAAAATTCGATTATATTTAACTTTATTATTAAGCTTCTTTTGTCAAAAAATCTAGTTACAAAAATATATTACGACAGCATTTTCGTAATCGTTAATCGATTTACGAAATCTTTTTATTTCCTACCTTATAATAAAAATACCGATACAAAATAACTAATATACATTTTCCTTAAACATATTTTAAGCACTTACGAATTTCTAACGGAAATTATTTCGGATAAAAGTATTACTTTTATTTCGAAATTCTGGCAAGGTTTAATAACTTAACTTGGATTAAATTACAAATTATCCAACGTATTTAAACCGCAAACAAATAAACAAACAAAAAAAACTAACCAAACGTTAAAAACATATTTACGATATTATATTAATTACAAACAAAATAACTAGGTCGAAAAGTTACCAATTATATAATTAACCTACAATACTAATTACTACGAAAGTATTAAAATAACGCCAGCAACTACTAATTTTAATTTTATACTTAAAATTTACCGAAATTTATATAAAAATAAACCAGTTAACGTTAAAACAATTTTTACTTTAAAACAATTAAAATAATTATACATAAAAATAAATTTAAAGCTTAATTTCGTACGTAACCAAATAAACAAATATTATAACCAAAAAAGGTTAAAAAAACTAACCTTTTCGGAAAAAAAATTAATTTACCTAATTACCAAAAACATCTAAATTAAAACGCTAAACAAAAAACTCGATTTTAAATATATCGGCCCATACAAAATCGCTAAGAAAATTTCAAAAAATAATTATAAATTAAAACTACCGTCGAAAGTTAAACTTTATCCAGTTTTTCATATTTCCTTATTAAAGTTAACAGCAAATACGATTAAAATTAATACAAAACAAAATTAAAACGAAAAAGTTATAAAGGATATATTAATTTACGAAATAGAAAAAATACTAGATATACGCAAAAAAAAAAGAACTTACCTAATACCTAATTAAATGGAAAATTTACCCAAATTCCGAAAACACTTGAAAACCCGCAAAAAACCTTATAAATACCTAACGCCTCCTAAAGAATTTTTACCAATAACGCCGGAAACGTTAAAATTAAAAATACTCCAATCTAAGTTACCGGAAAAAGGCCAATCGGCGGGCAAAAAAATCTGCGCAAACGCAATCTCGGCTTTTAGCTGTTATTATTTTCGTTCCAAACGTTCGAACTCCTTTATCGCCTTTGCACCCTAAATACCCCGACGTAATATTTCGACCCCGCGGCGACGCAAAACTTTGCGCAGTTTTTAAAGGCGATCGATTTTATTAGCGGCGAAACGAAAGGCCTCTCGCGCCTATTCTTCTTCTCGTTCTAATCGCTCCTTTTTATCCAAAAGCCGCTAATATTTAAAAACGGAAAGGCCAAATAAATCGCAAAAATTACCATGTTTAACGCAATAAGAGCATTTCCCAAAGTTAAGATGCGCCTTACAAACCTTTGATTTAGATTTGCAACGGGAACAGGAAACATTAAAAGACATATCAAAACCAAGAAAACCAATTCGTTTTGATAGAATTAAAGCGTTGTTACGCTTACGAGATCTTTGTTTTTCGATACGACCTGACATGGCGGTTAAAGAAAATGATATGAAAGAGGGGAAGTTACTTACTAAACGAATGCGACAAACAAATTAATCTTTAAGGGCAAAGATCCTGGAAGGGGGGAAATCGTATTATGGCCAAAGGCCTTGGCTCGATTAACGGTCGGAGGTTGTGGGATGCATCTCCGATGTGGGTTATGAGTCATGTAACTGGCTCAAAGGTTTCAAGGTGCTTGGCGCTTTAAGCCCCTTAAGCCAGTAGGGGCCGGCTCAAAGGGCTTAACGGGCTTAAGGGTTTAAGCCGCTTAAGCACCTTAAGCTAGGATTAATATATATACATTCATTATTTCCTATAGTCTAAGCTAAATAGTACCAGCTTGCAATTACAATTTGGTTACCCAGATCTACATCTGCTATTACCAGATGTAACTATCGCTTCATTGCTTAGATTCCCACGATATCACTGCCAACATAAACCGTACGACTAGGTTTAATAGTTGGTTAAGCCCATAGCCGTCACAGTTCGTATTTGCTATCTTGTCCATATCGTTAATCTTATCGTCGCTGCATTTATTCTAATTAGTTCAAATCCTAATAGCTACGTCGCCAGCGACGCAGTTTTAACTTATTTAACCTTTATTAATCATATTTTATATTTTGTTTTGTTACGTAATTTTCTTGTTAATGCGTATAATGTCCTAAATTACTTAATCGGTCCAGAACTTAAGTAATTAATTTATATTCTAAAGCCAATTTCTTATGCGCGTTCGTACTTTTTCACCGTCGTCCGAATAAAGTTGTTTTCGTAATAAGGCCTTAATTTAACAGCTTTCTTTTATTAATCGTATAAAAGGTTGCGTCCTTATTATGATTGCGGTCGTCAATTGCATGCCGCTTAAGTTATTATATTTATAGCCATTGTCGTAATCGTATTCGAATTTAAATGCATTTAATTAAAATTTCGTTTCTTTTAATCCTTCCGACTTATTAATCGGAAATTGAGGTCCGTCGGCAGCTAACAAAAGCTAATATCATTTTCTTGGCAGTTACTTAAATTGGGACGGGAAGACTTAGTTCCGATTAAAGCATTTTTGGTAAGCGGGTTACGATAGAACAGCCGAATACAGTGGTAATGAAGGCAAATGAAAAACATTGTATTTGGGTCCGTATTGAACCAGACTTTAGAATAAAGATAAGTGTATATATTGCATATAACTGATGATGAACGGTAAAATGATAATGAACATGTTTCGGGGTTGCGCCCGGCGGAACAGCTCCTAGAAATATACATGTGGAGCTGACTAACTGATCAGCCAAGCCATGCCCCTTGGCCCGGCACTCTGCACCATTTCAGTACGATAACCGTCCAGTAAGCTGCGGAAGTTTAGGGAAGTTAATTATCCGAAATACGAGTTACCTTGATCGGAAAAGTTATAATATCTTAGTATATAAAAAGGTATTTAAGTTGTTAAACCGGGTATATAGACGTAATTTACTATTATTACCTCGAAGCTATAAAAGGTTAAATATATACCCGTTAGGGAAAATATTTTGTAAAGCCGAAAAAGTTTATTTGCAAAATTATAAAGAAATGCAATTTCGGGAAACCGTTAACTAATTTTTTATTTAAAAGGAAATCGGTATTAGAGCATATATACGTAGACGTATATAAGATTAATAAGTATAGTTGGTTACAAAATATGCAAGGTCGAATAGGTTCAAGCCTTATTTTCTAGGCTGAGCCAAATACACAGAAAATCATTACAGGATGTAATTTGCACAATAGATGCTATACCCAGTATCTTCGAACACGATAACTAATTAATAGTTTTCACGGTTAGGATAGATTGATACTTCAGTCCCATAAAGCCTCACTTTGAAGCCGACTGGTAGTTGCCGATAAGCTCGACCTTAATAAACCTTATGCCCGCTGGCTGGTTTGGTAGAGTTAAACAATATAACTTAAAAGATGTTAAGCTTTACGCGGTAAACCTTAAGGATAAACCTTAAGGCTAAACCTTGAAAATAAACCTTAAGGATAAACCTTAAAGGTAAACCTTAACGGTAAACCTTAAAAATAAACTTTAAAAGCAAACCTTAAAGATAAACCTTAAGGATAAACCTTAAAAAGCAAACCTTAACGGTAAATCTTAACAGCGTATAAAAGGCTGGCATCTTTCCAAGCTCTCGCCAGTCTTACTCGATCGTTCTTACAGCACTTTTTCGAATTACCTAAGACAACATGCCGCGCAAATCCGAACATGCGATACCGGTAATCCGGAACCGCAAGATTTCCACAGAAATCGTCTTATTAACAGTACATAATTCCCACTAAATTACCGGACGAGCTAAAATTATCGATATTACTGTCGATGCAAAAAAAAATTTCCAAGAAAATCGACTTCGATTTTTGATTTTCGGATACGATTTGATTCGAAAAAGTAACGGTATTCGATTTTTGCAAGATTATATGCCGAAAAATATGACGATTATAACGGAACTATTGGTAAAACTGGAAGGAGAAGACAGTAACCGGCTTAATAACTTCGACGTTCAGATTTTGAAACGATATATGGAAAACTACGAGCGATGGTTTGCCCGGCTGCTCCGGATTGCGAAGACCGTCCAGAATTTCGACAGAATCGACGTGGATAGGAGCGGGACAAGGCAGTTTACGAAAGGGATGGATTTAGTAAAGCCTAGGAATTAAGGTAGCAATTTATCATTTTATCCAATTTTTTCTACACGGTTACGTCTCTTTTAAGGAGAGGTTACAAAATATAAAGTGCGTTTAATCGTACGGGGCGATTAATAGCTTAAAAACGTTTATAGTAATATATACGTATTTATATTAACTGGAAGGTCGTTTCAAGTTTTGATCGTTATTGCGGTTAAGTTTAACCTAAAGCTTAAGTAATATAATGTTGTAACCGTTTTCGTTAACGTTAACATATTTTACGAAATATATATAAAGATGTTTTTAACATACCTGTAACGTAATAAAATTTTCCTAATTAGGAAGGTATTATATGGATTAAGGGAGTTATTTTTGCTATGGTAGAAAAACTTTATTAGGATATTTAGAGAATTGGAATTTCGTTCCGTTCTTTACGAACCTTATTATTTTATTCGCTAAGGGGTGCTTAATTTATTTTATTTCTTTTTTATTTTTTTTAGACGATATTGTTATAACATACCGCAAAAAAAATTTGGGCCTCGTCGATCAGTTAATCCAACAAATACGAAAACGGTATACCTTTATAAGAGGCAAGGGTTTATAATAGTTTTTCGCCATCGAAGTAATTAAAGATAAAGCTAAAAAAAATGGTTTTCTTAATCCGACTTATAAATAAGTTAATTAATTTAGTTTTAAAAGAAATTCTAAGCAACTTTTTAAATACGTTAATAACGAATGTTAAATTATTGCCGAATTCTAATTTAGCTTATTTAGGTTTTATTAATAAATATTAAAAAAAAAGATCGGTTTTATGTTATACGTAATAATTAATACGTAATTTGATATAATTATTGCGGTATTCCGATTCGCCCGATTTGACTTAAACCTTAGTAACGTATATTTTAAAGCTGCCGATCGAGTTAGATTATACTTAATCGGAATTAAAACGTTAGCGTTATAGTTCGTAGGTAAAAATTCGTTAAATATATAGAACGATATTTCCTTCGCGGATAATACGATCGATCGAAAAAATTTCTAAACTTACGTTATAAAGATATTTAAAAGAATAATAAAATAACGGGCGAATAAGCAAAATATAAGACTTACTTTTATAACAAAAACAGAATTGTTATTTTTTACGTAAATTATAAAAAAGGTCTTATTTAGCTTTCGATTAATTAAAAAGTTTGGAGTTACTTTAAATGTTGGACCATTAAATATATAATGCGATAATTAACAAACGATACGGTTTATTAATGCCGACGTTGCCTTATTATAAACGAAGCTGCGGTATGTGGATATATATAATTATTAACTACGAAAAGCCGTAAAAAGAGACATAATTAAAATAGATTATATATTTACGGGCGATATGTTAGCTGATGGGTTAATTAAGGCTTTTAATATGCGAACCCTTTAAGCATTTTAAAAAGCAGTTAGGATTAATGATATTACAGAAGCCTTCGATCGGCGGAGGAACAATCTGCGAGTGATTTTAGATAAGGAATTGGCCGATTAAAAGGATATAATCGCCGGAGGAAAGGTGGAATAGAAAATTGTGGCTTTAGGAAATGAAGAAGTAAAATAATTAACGCCGTAACTGCGTTAAGGCGTTGAGGGGGTGTGTCAGTTAGTAGGGGGTGCGCTATTACCTTATATACGGAAAAGCTCCCTTTGATCGGAACATATAGGTTCCGTGACTAGACTTTATAAAAAGAGGAATGCGCGTTTTAGAGCACCTGCAGCTAGTTATCCAATACAACATAACTGATGTCCCCTATATCTGACACCACCTACGGCTATCTTCGTTAGCCATTTCTCGTAGCTGGAGCTCATTTTCCATATATATATATATAGGCATCATTACCCATTTTATTCCCAGCTAGGACTTTTGGAGGTGCACCAGAAAAATCTAATTTAGTTGCAATGCTTCAGTGTGTAATGTCAGGTTCTCATAGTTATGATATCGAGCCCTAAAATAGGGGGTTGGTGAATTAGTAGCAGCAATGCCTGCTACCACATAAACCGCATGAAGAAATACGTCTGTGGCGTTCAACAGAGATCCTAGCGAATCATGGTTATTCTTTAAAAGGTGGGAGGCTTTTCTGATAAGTTCCAATGTCCGAAGATATTGCCTACTTCTTAACCCAGAGCCGGTTTGTCTTTATAGAATATATCCAAGAGTACGTGTGTTTTCCTGATATTGTTGTCAGAGTCTGCCATTATGCCTTAGTACACTCCCAATTCCCCTCTTGGAGAGGGCCATGCTCACGTCCAAAGTATGTACTCCTTGAGGGGAACCTAGATTGGCGATGCCTATATGCTACGCCTTGGTCTACGAGATCGTGAACGAATTTGTATGCCACTTATAGTCTCAGGCGCGGAACCGCGTTCGACCCAAGCAACCAATGCGGCCCAAGTTCCTCCTTTGGGTAAAACCTATGTCCTGAGAGGCCACATTCCCACCTTGGCTTAGAACCCAAGCCCCGGGGCCACCATTGCAATGGTCACGCCTCGGATGGTAAAGAAGCGGTAGAAATGCATCCATCTCGTCGGAAAAATACTTTATTTCACTGGAGAGATGCCAGTAGAAATGTATCGAGTTGAAGCTGGTGATCTACTGGTCCTATACGCCATGATAGATCAAGATCCTACCCTCACGCTTTCTAAAGGTGTAAGCGACGACGGCCGGGTTTGTATACCGCCTAGATTCTTCTTGGCCGCGACCAGCGTGTCGTCGAATGTATGTACTCGGGTGTCAATTGAGCACAGCAGTAATCTGGTCAGTGCTCTTGAAAATGGGGTTAAATCGGCAATTTAAATCAGTTAAAAACAGTATCTATTGGACCTAATTTCCATCTTAGGTTAGTAAAGCAGTCCGGTTACTGCTGTGCTTAATTGGCACCCGATGTCTGAGGACATATGTAGATGGATCCCAAATTGAATCTTCCAGGACGGCGAATCGAAAACCAGCCATGAGAATGCGGCCAGGGGTTGCCGTTGTATAACTTCGTCGCTTCCTGGACCTCCCTTCCTGGGTGCATTGTCGGAAATAAGAGACTACCATTAGGCAGGTGGTAGTCGCTGAAGATACGTTTGACGGTCTGAACTTGGACAGCACTTAGACACGACGTACCGGTGTAGGGGGGGGGGGGGGGGGGG
>QJNY01000306.1:31417-99265 GCA_004155945.1 Monosporascus sp. mg162
CCGGGGTAAACCCCCCCCCCCCCCCCCAAAAAACAAAACCCCACAGGAGAACCTCCGGTCGGAAACGGCACAGCCTCAGGTCTTCGATAATTCCGTCCTGGACGCTGTCAAGGCCGTCACACTGCCTGAGAACTTCGTTGTGAACTGTCGTATTCCATACCTCTGTACATATGAAGCTATCGGATCCCACTGCTCCCGTAGGAGGGTAAAAACTTGTGCGCCACGAATATTGAGCTTGTTGAAGTCCACGGCGGGAGCACCTGCGAGATGCCGGCGACGTCTCCCGGAAACACCTTGGCAGCTTTGATTACCTGTCTCATGCCTAAAGAATGGCCTATGAAGTATGATTTACGGGACCTTCGCCACAAAACGGCGCTGTAAGTTTCTTAGCGGCAAACAACGAATGTATGTAGCCTGCGGCGTCAGATCATGATCTTTCTCGTCAGAAGACCCGATGGAACTGTCTTACGATCTCCAAACGAAATCCCTAACTACGTCTTCGCTCTTGTAGGTCGACTCTCCATGCGTCCCGCTATGACCATTGTTCGTTCCAACCGTGGCGAACCCATTCGCGACACCCGTAGGCTATGCTTCGTACTTGTTACCTTCCAGAAATTAGCTACCTTCCGACAAAGAGGACGTATCGCGAAGTAAAGGGGCTCCACTCCGCTTACACCAGTCAATACCCCCGTTGCCCGCAGCCAGCGTTCGTCCGGTCCACGACTCCGGGGGCTGCATTTCATACGTTATACGAGGCCTATTAGAGGTCTGGCTCTTTCGATTACATGTTAGGCCGTTCTCCGGAACCGTCAGATTCGTCCGCGCCGACACAAACCGTAGCTCGGTTCGGGTGAGACGTAGGCATGTTTCTCCGGCGTGGGGGCAGCGCATCTGCCCCCGAATGCACCCCCAGTCCCTCTAGCTATCCCAGAAATCCATAGAAAAAGGCTGATCACGACTTGCAACGTAATGACTGGAACTGTGATATCGCAGGGAGTTTGGAGTAAGGTTATTGCGGGGAATTTAGGGCTGTGATGCCCAGGCACTAGAATACCGTTGCATATGGCGCCAAGAAAATATGTGTGATTACCTGCTTGTTGAATGCAAGACCATCCGTACGAGCATTTCAATGAGCCAGCACCCCCCTTTGCCCCCTTATATGGCCATCCGAGTAGGAATGCGTATGGTGTTTGTCAATTGTGCCCGTCAATCACTCAAAGATTTGGATACCGGTGTTCCTACGATTTCTCTCGAACCTTCATATATCCAATCTTTGTTGTTATTAAGTAGCCTAAGATTTCATAGCAGCTTCGAAGGTGCTGATAAGGCTGGCACTTCCCTTACAGTACGCGTATGTCTTGAGCAATCCATGCAGACGTACGGCTGTTGCCGGGTAACGGAGAGTGGGGAGCCACAAAGGGAGCCGGGGGTTTGATTGACGGGGTTACTTGTACCTTCAGCATGCATCTTCATCGATGTGGCACCGGCCCACCTCTTTACTATATTAGTTGATCCACACAATGCACACATCTTCCCTACCTCTAGCAAACTCACAACGCGACCCAAAAGGAAGAAGACCCTTAGTGTCGGATCGAGATCATAATTTCTTACATCATACCGTACGTAAGCCGTCGCTCGCTGCTCGACACTAATCCCCGCCCTTTTTCTTCGTATCTGCAGTACTCGACACCCCCACTCAAGCCCTTCATTTCAAACATGGCTGCCCGGCTCCCTTCTGCAGCCGTCATTTCAGCTGCCGAATTCCGGCATATACTGAGCAGATACGACTCGCTAATCGAGACGATATCATCTGCTAAGCCGGGTGAGTCTCGGATACTCCCGCTAGTCAAAACGGATATCAACTCACGGGTGTTTCGTCAGCCAAGTCCAGCCAGAAGAGCCTGCGTGAGCTCGACAAGTTCCGATATGAGGAAGCCGTAGCGGCGTTCCAATCTGAGAATCCGACGCGCCCCATGACCCATGACGATGTCAAGACCTTGGTAGATTGGAAGTTGTGAGTGTCTCTTTCTTTTTCCCGGTTTCCCTTCAGTAGTTCGCCCGGTCCTGGTAGAAAAAAATTGGATTCCTTCTGATCTACGGTGGGGAGGATACCCTGAGGGATTGACCGGCCGCAAGATCGGGGCTGTACGTAGCATTCCGCGTACTGGAACCGGTCTAGGCCACACGTCCCCACCGTTGCAGGAATGATACCTACCGCGCGTCGATAAAGCATGGGCAGAATGAAACGTATGCGCGGATTGTCTAATTCGCTGCAGGCGTCACGGGAAGTTTCGCCCAACCCTTATGAAGTTAGTGTCGTCGAACGACGGGGCGACTGTCAGGGAGGTTATGCAGCAAGCGATGAAGCAGTACTGGGCCAATCGGAATGCGTCCGAAGCGCTTGGTGCCATAGCCAAGCTCAAAGGCATTGGCCCGGCTACCGCGTCCCTGCTTCTGTCAATCCATGACCCAGACCGCATTATCTTCTTCTCGGACGAAGCCTTCTGGTGGTTGTGTTGCGATGGGAAGAAATCCCCAATTAAATACAACGCGAAAGAGTACATGGAGTTGAATGCGGCTGCCCAGTCCGTCATTGGACGCCTACAGGTCAAGGCGACCGATATCGAGAAAGTAGCATACGTCCTGATGAGGCAAGAATCTCCAAAAACGACCTCGGTAGATGGGGGAGGTGTTTCCCTATCCCAGGTGAATCCCGCCGAGACGGATTCCCCGGAGGTCCTAGCAAAGAGGAAGAAAGGCGGCTCTGTCGATGACGAGGTAACGCCGGAACACATCAGACGTTCCAAGCGAAGGAAGTGCCCCTGAGATACGACGGTTTTGATAACCCACTCGATAAGTCTTACTACATGTATGCGCACACTGCGCCGGCTGGTTAGACTGAATCTGGAAAGCTGCGCGAGTCAAGCAATCAGATGTCAATGGATCTTGCACGAGTGGCTATATCGTAGCGAAAGATATGGCGCTGTGTCGGTGAAGCCTCCTAGATTTCGCCGCATGCATGACTAGAGCATACCCCTACTTCCTGAATTAACCCATATCCTGAATTTCTTTCCTGATATCACAAGATATTAAGCTTAATTTAACATTTTCGCAATTGAATATAATTAATTAATTTCTCTATATTACGTCATAATACTTAAAAAACTTACATAAAGTTTTTAATAACTATAACAATTAAAGATATTTATCATAAAATGTAAAGTTATAATAGGTCAAATATTTATTAATTTTTAAGTAGAAAAATAGAATATTAATGAAGTTATTTTAACATCTTTTTAAATTATACAATATATCGAAAATTTAAGCTTGTAAAATATAAAAATGCTATAACGTTCTATACCACCGAACGGCGCACACCACCAAGCGGCGTATTTCTGTACGCATTTTAATTGCCTAACTTTAAATTTTTTTCATTTTTTTTTCAATATCAGTAAAATGGAACGTCTTATAAAAGAAACTAGAATAAACTTAGCCGTTTAGGCTAAAAAACAAAAGCAGAAACTTAGTTTTAAAAGTCTTTATTTTATATACGAGGTTACCGAAACTACCTTGAGATTCCAATATCACGACCAACGCGTCCGAGCCAATATTTTTCGTAATTTGCGAAAATTGACGGCGACCGAAGAAAAATCTATTGTTGAACATATTTTCGATTTAGATACGTGAACGTTTTCTGTCCGGCTTTAGTACGTTAAAGATATGGCCAATATATTGCTTCCTTAACGCGTTTCGGAATGCGTCGGGATTAACTGGGCGTCGAAATTTGTTAAATGGCAAAAAAGCTTTAGACGCGTTTAAACTGGAAGATTGATTATTAACAGGTTTTATGCGAAAATCCAGAAACATTTCGTACGTGGTTCGAATTTGTTCAGGCTATTATCGCGAAATACGGTATCGTAAAAGAGGATATATATAACTTCGACGAAACTGAATTTTTAACAAGGCTTTTTATAGCAACAGGTATGGTAATTACTAATGCCAAAAAACGTAAAAGATTTAAATAAGCGTAATAAGACAATAAAAAATAGGTTATAATTATCCAGGTTATTAATTCCCAATCAGGATATACTGTTATTTGTTATCATAACCGGGAAAATTTATTTTAGGTCCTAGTACCGCGATATTTACTGCTAGCAGCCGATTGAAAGATTGTATTAAGTAATAATAACTGAATAATACATAAATTATATTTAATATAAACCAGTATTTTGATAAATATATTCGGACCCGTACGAAAGGTTCGAAACGTTTCTTTATTCTCGACGGCTATAAAAGTTATTATTTGATAAAATTCGAAAAATATTACGCCAATTACGATATTATTACGCTTTACATACCCGCGTATTTTTCGTATCGACTTTAACCTTTTGATATATCTTGTCCTTCTGTTTTGAAACGCGCTTATTCGCGGTATATTGAAGACTTAATACGACGTTACTATATCTATATTGCCAAAGAAGATTATCTTGCCGGCTTTTATAACGCGTTTAAAGCTGTTATAACGTCCGATAATATTAAATCTAGATTCGCGAAAGCTGCTTCAGTGTTATTCGATTTTAATGACGGTTTTTCCGAATTAGAAGTTCCTTTAATTGTGCTTACACCGACAGTCTCCTTGCTTACCTCCGCCGGTTCTATTTTCCCGTCCGCGAAAACTTTTAAAACTATCCGCGAAGTAATAAAATAAGGACATTATATAGAAAGAAAGATTAGAAATTATTAAAAGAGTTCGCGTATAAAAATAATTAAATCAGTTAATCATTTAATTAAAAGTAATTAGTTGCTTTTATACAAAAATGCTTTTTTTTAGGAAGAAGCTGCCTAATTGCGCGAAACGAACTATATCTTAAGCAAACGTTGTAGAATTAAAAATAAACGTGTTTAAAGGAAGAATATTTATTATATAAAAGGGATAAGTTTTTTTGGCTCAAAATGAAGGAGGTGATGGAAAAATACAGCTAATAACGGCTAAAGGCAGTTGTCGTAAGAGGGTTAAGATTAAGAAACGAAAGTATGGCGTTTTCGGTAAGCCCGAATATAATACGCGTATTTGTAAAGAAGCTGTAGATACGCTTAGCGAAGAAGAGTCCGATTGATTTGAATTGATTTAATATGTTGTGGTTAATTAATTTGAATTTGTTGTTGTGAGCTGTTAAAAAGTGCGCCATTCGGTAGTGTAAGACGTTATACATAATTAAATTTAAATTAATATAGTAACTATAACGTACTATATAAACGAGCTATATATACAAAGGAACTCTACACGTTTTTGTTATTCTAACTATTCACCTTTCATCACTTATTTCTCAACAATCATAACGTAAAACGGCTTATAATAAAACAAAGAATATACCTAATTGTTTAAGCTAAAAAAAAAACGATACCGAAACTTAGTTATATAAAACTTAATTTTATTTATAAGTTTTTATTTATAAGTTTTTATTTATAAGTTTTTATTTACTACTTTAAAAAGGCGAATTAATATCAAACGAGCCCAACCTAATACTATTCCCAATCTGCGAAAACTAACGCCGACCGAAAAAATTTGACTATTGAAAAACTCTTAACCTAAATATGGAAACGTTTCCTCTCCGGCTTTAACACGCAAAAGATATAGCCAATATACTACTTGTCCAACGCGTTAAAAAACGCATTAAAATTAGCTAGGCTTCTAACTTTATTAAATAGCAAAAAAACTTTAAATACGTTTAAATCGGAAAATTGATTATTAACGGGTTTTATACGAAAATTTAGAAATATCTCGCAAATAATTCGAGCTTATTCGGGCTACTATCGCAAAATACGGTATCGTAAAAACGGATATCTACAACTTCGATGAGATTTAATTTTTAATAAAGCTTTTTTTAGTAATCAATATAATAATTACTAATACTATAAAACGTAAAATATCTAAATAAGTGCAATAAAAAGACAAAAAATAAGTTAATTACAGTTATTTAGGCTGTTAATTTTCAAAGTTAGACTTTACTATTATTTATTATTATAACTGGAAAACGTTACCTTAAGTCCTAATACCGCAATAACCTCTTACCAATTAATTAACAGGTCGTATTAAGTAATAATATCTAAATAATAAACGAATTAGGTTTAAAACAAATTCAGCATTTTAATAAATATATTCGGACGCGTGTGAAAAGTTCGATTTACTTCTTTATCCTCGACGGCTACGAAAGCCACTATTCGATAAAGTTCGAAAAATATTACGCGAACCACGATATTATTACGTTTTACATACCCGCGTATTTTTCGTATCGGCTTTAACTTTTTAACATATCTTATTTTCTGTTTTAAAACGCGCTTGTTTACGGTATATCGAAAATCTAATACGACGCTATTATACCTATATTACTAAGAAAAGTTTTCTCGTCGGCTTTTACAACGCGTTCAAAGCTATTATAACGTCCATAATATCAAATCTGGATTTTCGAAAGCTGGCCTTTGTGATGGCTATAACCTTAACTAACTATTAAACCTAAGTCGTACGGTTCATGTTGGCAGTGGTATCGTAGAATTTTAAGTAATAAAGAGATAATTACGTTTAGTAATAAAAGATATAGATTTAGATAACTAAGTTATAATTGTAAGCTGATGCTATTTAAACTATAGAAAATAATAAAAGTATATTTTAAACGATATCCCTTTAGATCTATTTATCTTTCCGGATCCATTTGCTGTAATCTTTATGGATCCGGGAATCCCTTCGGATTTATACTATACTGGTCCATTTGGATCCGTAAATCCATCCGAATTTACGTTACGTAACTCGAAGCTTTCCGTCGGAGATAATCCGCGCAACCTCCGACCGTCTACCAATAAGCTAAGCTTTTTTAGTTATAATACGATCTCTTTTTTGCTAGGGTTTTTACTTTTAAAGATTAATTGTTTATCGTATTTGTTTAATAAATAACTTTTTTAGTTATTGTCGTCGTTATACTTAATCTCATCGAAAAATAGAAATTCTGCAAGTGTTTTAACTAAAAAGAAAAACGCAAATCTTTAGATTTTGATATCTAACAACAAAGTTTCAAAGTTATACTTTATTTTACAAATTTCAATATAAGAAAAAATGTATTATAATAGAAAACGCAGTTCGTTGCAAAAACTGTACTTTGAAGGAACGGAATTGCGATAGTTCGGATATTTTCTTTAATTCCTTACGTAATATTACCAGGAAAATAAAGCGTTTAGAGCGTAACGAGATTTTAGCCAAGAAGCGACTGCTTTAATCGCAAAAAGAAATAAATAATGTAATTACTCGTTTCTTGCGATTACGTCGTCGGTAAAAATTCCTTCGATTAAAGGATGTTAAAATGGTAAATCGTGGGCTTTAGTCGCTGGACGAGTTAAAGGAACAAGAAAAGTTAGAAAGTGAAACGGTTACGCGGGCCGCGCAGGTTACGCGAGCTGCAGATTCCATCGAATAGTTTAGAATCGAGAATATTAATTGGGCGTCGTTGGACGACGTAAACTGGAATACCTTTAACCTTGGTACTTCTGGCGTTGCTAGTAAAAGTTTTTAAGATATGTTAGACGTTTATACAGTTTTCGCAAATTTCTAGATGTTTTCGGAATCTGGGTAATTTTTTCATTTGACCAGATATTAGGTAAGCCTTTTTTTTTTTTTTTTTTTTTTTTTTTTTTTTTTTTTTTGTTTTTTTTTTTTTTTTGCGCGTTTAGTATTTTCTGCTTCGTAAACTAGTGCATCCTTTTTAACTTTTTCGTATCGTTCCATATTAACTTTAATTGTATTTACTGCTGATTCGAATAAGAAAATATAAAAGATTAAATAAAGCTTGACCTTCAACGATAGCTCTAATTCATAATTGTTTTTTGAAATTTTCTTAGAGATTTTGTATAAGCCGATATATTTAAAATCGAGGTTTTTATTTAGCCGTTTAGTTTTAGATGTTTTTAGTAGTTAGATAAACTATTTCTAGTTCCGAGAAGTTTGGTCCTTTTAACCTTTTCTGGTTATAGTATTTGTTTATTTAGTCGCGTATAAATTTGAGTTCTGTCTGTATTCTGTGTGTAGCTGTTTTATTTATTTTAACGTAAGAATCTCCTTAACATTAGCTAATTTATCCTGTGAATTTCGGTATATTTCAGGTGTAAAATTAAATTTGGGAGTTGCTAACATTGTTTTGATACTTTCGTAGTAGTTAATATTATAAGTTAGCTATGCAATTAGTAACTTTTTAACTTGGTTCTTTTGTTTGTAATTTATATAGTATCGTAAATACGTTTTTAGTATTTGGTTAGTTTTTTCTCTTTGTTCGTTTGTTTAGCGTTTGAATGTGCTGGATAATTTGTGATTTAGTCCAAGTTAAGCTTTTAGTTTTTGCTAGAATTTCGAAATAAAGATGGTGCTTTTGTCCGAAACACTTTTCGTTAGAAGTCCGTAGATGCCGAAAATATATTCAAGAAAAATGTATGCGAGTTGTTCCGTATCGGTATTTTCGTTATAAGATAAGAAATAAAAGAATTTCGTAAATCGATTAACGATTACGAAGATACTATCGCAATATATTTCTGTAGCTGGGTTTTTTAATAAAGAAAGTTTGGTAATAAAGTTAAAGATAATTAAATTTTATGGTTGTGTAATGATTAGTAACGATTGTAATTCTCCGTAAGGTTTGTGTCAGCGTGCCTTTACTCTGGCGCAAATATCGCATTGTCGTATAACTTTTTGTACTATAGTTTTTATTTTAGGAAATAATATGTCCGTTATAAACGTTTTAAAGTTTTGTAGACTTTTAGATATCTATGTACCGGGTATTCGTATATATCCCGTATTAAATTCTTTTATAGCTTTTCAGGTACCTGTATTTTGTTTGTTTGCTGCTTTATTAGTTGGTCATCGTTGTATTATCGTATACGCTGATATATATCCAGTGGTATTACTCGTACCGTCATAATCCGTCCTTGCCGTAAGTATTCTTCGGGCGCAATATCGAAAATTGTTTGCTATATTTTAATCTTAAGTTTTCCAAGTTACGTCGTTTACTAAGTACGTTTGCCTTGCCGTTTTCTGATTTTTACGATAAATAATAACGTAATCGAATTTAAAACGGCTTCTTACATAACGTAATTATTTTTCGATAAGTTTTCGTATCGTACAAATAGTAACGTTTTTGTAATCCGTATATAACGTAGGACACAAGCGAGCTGCGCGCACAAACGAGCTGCGCGGTTTACACGCGACCTTTCTCCGCTTTAATACTAATAATTATAAAACAAGCATTCTTTAACCGATTTATAGGCCGATTTCAAAAAAAAAAAATTTTTTATAACGAGTTTCATATATATCCCGAAACCCGATTTAAAAACGCTAACATTTTGTAATAATATCTTCAATTAAAATTTTAAAATATTTTAATATATAAGTAAGAAAGTTTATAGCTACTTTAGACCTTTATCAAACTTGTTGAAACTTTATAAGTAACTCTCTTATAGCTTAGTAAATTTGAAAAGAAAATCGGTAAAAATTAAAGAGTAAAATCTTTAAAGATATAAGAAGATATAACTTTTAGCTCCTAAATAAAATCCACTTTTCCTATATTACCATGAATAAAATTCTCAGAAAATTACAAAAATTATAAATGCTTTTGCCCAATTGTTATAAGGTTAACTACAAATTTTGAACAATATTTATAAAGTATTTGTAATTTTATTTCAAAGTTCAAAAATACATATAAAATCTAAAGATAAATATATATCTCTACCGAATTAAACTAGATAAGGATGCAACTTTGGCTACCATTAGGAATATAGGTTAAAAACTTAGGTTTAAATTTGTATTAAATCTTATGTAAGTCTCGGAAAGTTATAAGAATATATAATAAATGTGGGTCCGACCCCGCAGCTCGCTTGTGCGCGCAGCTCGTTTGTGTCTTACGTTACTTTAATTTAGTATATATTATCTTTAAAGTAAAATTTAAATTTTTCAAAAGCGTTAATGATAGTTAAAAACGTTTGATTATAAATAAAATAATTTAATTTAACTTTATGTAATTTCTAGAAATAAAATGTAGTAAGGTAAAGCTTTCCTTAATTATTTCGATATCCGATTATAAATTTTAAGGCGTAATTCGCAACGTCGGTTTTTAGCTCAATTAGTCGTTTTAAGTCGTATATAATTAATATTGGTTTATTAATAAAGGCGCTCATGATTTTTTAAAAAGCTCTTTTCTTTTTTAAAATCCATTTAAATTATTTATTATTTTTAATAAGTTCTAGTAACAGTATAACTATTTTGTGAAAATTACGTATAAATCGTCGGTAATAATTAGCAAATCTAAAAATTACTTATATCTTTTTGATATTGGTAAACTATACCCAATCTTTAATTGCTAAAAACTTTTTACAATCTATACGAATTTATTCTAGTATAATAATATATCTTAGAAATTCGATTTTTTTCACTTATAAAATTGGCTTTTTTCGGTATTAACCAAAGGTTTAGCGTCCTGTAACGCCTATAAAACCTAATAAAGGTATTTTTTCGTGCTCTTTTCCGTTTCGAAATAAATAAGAATATCGTCGAGGTAGCAGATAATATAAATATCTACGTACTCTTTTAATATATAGTTTATCATATGTTAAAAAGTTGCTAATACGTTGGTTAATTTTATAAAGGTAATTAGGTATTAGTATAAGCTATATTTTATCCTAAAAGTAGTTTTTTATTCGTATCCTTCTTTAATTCGAATTATATTATAGCTATTTCGAAGATCGATAGTTATAAACCATTTCGCTCCATGTAGTCGATTTTTTATCTTAGTAATTAGTAGTAAAGACGTTTTATTTTTGACCGTAATATATTAAGTTGTCGATAGTCCATTACGAATTAAAGCTTTCCCTCTTTTTTTTAGTAGAAAAAAATATTGGATAACCAGCTGGTAATTTAAAACGTCGTATTCATTTTTTACGAAGCTTATCTTTAAGATAATCGCGGAATGCATAGAACTTTGCATAATTCAAATTATATATTGGATAAAAAGCAGTACTTTTACGTTCCTTCAAGCTTATTTCATAATTTTATTCGCTACACTTTAATAATTTAATATTAAGTTTTTTACCAAATAACTTGTCGTATTTGTAGTATTATAGAAGTACCTTAATTATATATTCCGGCGGCTTTTCGGACAGTCGTTTTAAACCGTTATTTATGTACCTATATCGTGCTTTAAGGTTGATAATAATATGTTGTATTTTTCGATTATGCGCTTTTTCTTAATATATCGTATGTTTTTAAGTAATAAGATTTTTACCATTTCCTTATGCCTATATTCGTTAACCTTTTTAATCGAATGTTAAAACCTCTCGTCGTTCTGCTTATTATTAAAAAATAAATCGTAATCTATTTTACGAATTTTCTAATTAATAGCTGGGTTATACTGTTCTAACCATAGTAAACTTAGAATTAAATTGTAATCCTTTATAAAAATAATATTAAAACTAATAATTTGTTTTCTCCTTTCGATAAAGGTTTCAAGGTAATTAATTTCGCGTCGAACCTATTTATCGTCGTAATTAAATATTTAGCCTTCGGCATTTTCAACCTCGTAAAGATTTTTCTTATTCTTCTATAATAGCTGTAACTTATTTACTACTTCTAAGGCAATATAATTGCTTTTCCATATTTCTCAATTTACAAATGCGGTATATCACTTGTTCTTAATTCGTACTTATACCGTAATTGGTCTTTTTCGTACTGTTTTTATCGCGTTTAAAACCTTTCTAAAGTATTATTGTTTACCTCTATCCTTCCTGCTAGCCTGGGCCTCTTTTATTAATAGCTCGAGTCTTTTAGACTATTCTCGAATTATTGGATTTTTTTTCTCTGAATTCTTTATTCTCGTTTTAAATCCATTTCAATTATGGCTCCTATCGTTGTAACATAATTGTTAAATATTCCACTTAGTTTTAGAACGCTTTTTTAGTGATATACTCTAACTCTGTAATTTTCTAGCTTTTACTTAAAAAAATATCGAATTTCTTCTTCGATAACTAATCGCTTTACTAAATCTTCTATAAAGGCCAATTAAAATTATAAATCGATAATCATTTTCTGGCAGTATTTTTCCACTATCCTTTAAAACAATTCGCTCTACGTTAATAATCGTACTATTCGTAATAATATTAAAGGTTTTCTGCCGAGCAATGCTTTCCTTTTGCCCAGTTTCGCGCTACTGCCAGCTCCTCGATTTTTTATTATTACCATTTTTCGAAGGTGTCGGTACCACTTTTAATCTTTTAAGTCCCCTCCGGTTCGATTCTTAAAGTCGAAATCTTATTGCCATATACGCGTAATGCGTCGCGCAATATATTTTTTCGTTTTTATATATCTCGTATTACGGTCGTCTGCAGTTAACAGCATAAAGTTTTCCATGCCAATCAGGCTTTCCTAGGTATAAATCTTCGTCCCATCTTTGATATTTCTCTAACCATGTATCAAATATTAATTGGTTATTTTTCTATTATCTTTTTTTTTTTATACGCGGAAAAATCATTTACCTTCGTTTATCTTTTTCCATCCTTCATATTCCTATAGCTATTAAGTAACAGTAAATCTAGTAAGTCTAACTTTTCTGGCTTTTACTTGAAATAAATTTTTTGCTTTTCTTATTCCCTATCGCAGCTTAGGTAAAAATTTATCATTGGTTTTAGCGCGGATCATGTTAATAGTCTTTCTGTTACTCGTTTTTTTTTTATACTAACTTTCAAAAACCGGAGTCTAATATACGTATTTTTCAGGCTTTTATATTTTCGCGTAATATATCCGGGCTTACCACAATTATAGCAAGTAACGGACTCTTTATTTTTCGATTAGATAGCCCCTAATTCTATAAGCCCTAGTTAAGTTCTATAAAAGGTAGAAGACGTAGAATGCTTTCGCCCTCAACTAATCTCTTAAAACTTGAACCGTAAAACGAACTGTTTTCGTCGTTCTTATCGTCGTTCAAACTGTCGGTTGTCGACTTTTACAGCCTTAACGATATATTTTTCGAATAAGATAAATCGTTCGATTTTATTAATTTTATTTTTAACGTTTTCCTTTAAACTCTTATAAAAGACCTCGATTAAAATATCGTTCTTATCATCTATCTATCCTACCTTAATTAGAAGGTTTCTAAATTCGACTACGTACTTAAAAGTTAATTTTTTTATTTAAGCAGTAAAAGGTTTTATACGGTCTTTCGTTTTACGTCCGGGTTATCGAAATTATCCTTAAGCTTTTATCCGAAATTAACATAATTCGAAAAAAATCTTTTTAATAACCGTTTCCTGGTTATTTTGCGTATTTTCCAGGTAATTTCGTATCGTAGGCTTATATTAATTAAAAGCGTTTCTCTTAAAAAAATACTGCTATAACAAAGATTTTGTCGACCTCGTTTTTAAGCATCTAAAACCGCAAATACACCTTGGCCTAAGTTAAAAAGTTCTAAACGTTTCCTTTGCTATCGTAAGGCTCGGATTTCTTAACTTTAAGTCGTAAAGTAGTTGCTAGCACTGGATTAGCTAGAACGGCGGCCTAAGCAGCAAGCTGCCGAACAGTTGCTTTAAGCTGCTAGATACGTTTTTACATCTGCTAAGTAAAGGTGGCTTCGGTGCTAGTCGACATTCTGACAATATTAAATATTGCTCAAAGTTTGACGGTATTATTAAACAAAACTTTGCAACGTATAATAGTTATAAGCTTAACTAATTATTAAACCTAAATCGTACGATTTATATTAATAATAATATCGTAAAATTTTTTAAAAAAAATAAAAAGATAATTACGTTTAATAATAGTAGATATAAATCTAGATAACTAAGTTATAATTACAAACTGATATTATTTAAACTATAAGAAATAACGAACGTATATATCTCAAACTAGATCTCTTTAGATCCGTTTATCTCTCCGGATCCATTTACTGTAATCTTTATGGATCTGGAAATCCTTTCGGATCTATACTACATTAATTTATTTGGATCCGTAGATCTACCCAGATTTACGTTACGTAACCCAAAGCCTTGCGTCGGAGATAATCCGCGTAACCTCCGACCGTCTGCTAATAAGCTAAGCTTGTTTGATTATAATAGCCTTATTTTATTCGATCTTAATAACGTTTCTCCCGACTCCAAAATTCTTCCAATTATGCCTACGCCGACCGTCTTCCTGTTGATTTTTACCGGTTCCATTCGTTCATCCCCCGCGAAAACCTTTAAATATATCCAGGAAATAACAAAGTAAAAACGTTATTTATAAAGAAAGATTAAAAATTATCAAAGTAGTTCGTTAATAAGGATCGTTAAATTAGTTAATCTTTTAATAAAAAGTAACTTATTACTTTTATACAAAGTTACTTTTTTAGAATAAAACGCCTAATTGCATAAAACGAATTATATTTTAAACGAACGTCGAAGAACTAAAAATAAACATTTCTAAGAAACAGGAATACTTATTATATAAAGGAAATAAGTTTCTTTGCCTGAAAAAGAAAAATGTGGTAAAAAAATACAGCTAATAACGGTTGTAGAAAGTCGCCGTAAGCGGGTTAGGACCAAAAAAGAGAAGTATAGCGTTTGCGCTAAGTTAGAATATAATACGCGTATTTATAAAGAAGTTAGGAAGATGTTTAGCGAAAAGGTTTCCGATTAATTTAAATTAATGCGATATATTATTGTTAAATTATTTGAATTTGTTGCTGCGGAGTGCCAAAACGAGTACAGCTTGTTTATGTGTATAGCTCGTTTTTGTGGTACGTTATATTATTTAGAAAACTTAATATTAATATTAACTAATTTATATTTTAATATAAATACTTTTTAATAGTACTATTATATGAAAATACTTACTATTATATGAAAATACTTTTACACTCTTATAATATATTTATGTTATATTTCTATTTATTCATGATTTTCATTTAATAAGTTACGTTAAATAACCAGCTTGGAACTTCAAGATGCACGCCCGCGCACGATGCGGGTTTACCCCGGCTAGCGAGGTTCAACCTGGGCGGATAATTCTCCGAGATAGTGACGACGGGCCCATCCGGTTCATCGGCCCGCGGGAGCGCGGCGCAGGAGCCGCTTGAACGAGCCAGTTGCCTGCGACCTTTTTCGCCGCGCAAGGATCTCGATGTTTTTTGGCCGAGCCTGCAACCAGGAACATACCTTATCTTTTCGGAGCCATATGCCGAATCTCGAGATCGTATCCACTTCTACCGAAACGCAATGAGGCTAGATCTCGGTCTGTGGATTTGTGTACCTTGGGCCCAACTCTCGTCTCGCAGGCCAGCAGATCGACAATTGGTAATCTCGTCCGCTATGCATCTATAGTCTTTCCATTCGCATGCGTATGTCGTATTGGTGCAGAATGGCAATCCCCTATGAAAGGAGAGGTGATCGCCTGGCGAGACGACAACTTTTCGTTGAATCTCTCGAAAGCACAGGTTCGATCTAGTATACACTCGGGCTGGGAGACTTGATCCAGCTTCTGTGCCATACATTATACCCGTTACGCATTGGTCGAGATGCCGGGCCTCACTTCTGACAGCGATTTCTCCGACATGAGCACTGAGTTCTCTGCTTCGTCCTTAGACCCTCTCCCGCTTCCGGATCGATTTGCCAAGTTGAAACGAAAACTCATCGCCGGCAACGAGGCTGCTGTTGCCGAGTCGTTCTACCGCCTGCTGCGCCAGTTGAGGAAGGAAGCAGACCGCATCGCCGCCATAGGGTCTAACATCATACCTACCATCGACTTCCTAGATATCCAAGACCCAGGCCGCGAGGCGGCGTTCTCCAAACAGCTGAGGAAGAGGGGAGTCGCCATCATCCGGGGAGTCGTCCCGCCGAACGTCGCCGAGGCCTGGAAGGAGGAGACGCAGGAGTACATCGACCAGAGCCCGTACCATGCGAAAGGTTTCCCACCAGAAGATCCGCAGATGTACGACCTCTACTGGAGCCCGGGACAGGTGCGAGCCCGCGCGGACTCGAGGATGCTAGAAGCCCAGCGTTTCGTCATGCGCGCGTGGAGCTCGAGGAGGGACGACGCGCTCGTCAGCAGCAACTACCCGGTCGTCTACGCGGACCGCTTCCGCATACGCAAACCGGGGGACACGTCGATGGGGGTCGGCCCGCATATCGACGGCGGTAGTGTGGAGCGGTGGGAACCGGACGGCTATGGGCGGGGCGGGACGTACCGGGAGATCTTCGAGGGTCACTGGGAAGAGTATGACCCCTGGGATAGTAGCGCGCGGCTCGGCGTCACTAGCGACCTGTATAACGGCGCCGGTACAGTAAGCAATTCCCTGCAGTCAGCACCTTCTCTCCCCCCCCCCGGGGCCCTGGACCCCTATTGCATAGTTCATGGAGACAAATTTCGAAATGGACTCGGCTATGAGTCTGACCCCGAAACTATCCTACGAACCCCCGATTACTGGCCTAATCAACCAGAACGAACAATTACTGACTCCAGACGCTGCAGTGTAGCATGTTTCGGATGTTCCAGGGGTGGCTGGCGCTGAGCCCGATCGCGCCGGGCGGCGGCACGCTGCTCGTCTGCCCGATGCTGCAGCTCACGACGGCGTATCTACTACTGCGGCCGTTCTTCTCGCCGCGCGTGGGGCCCGACAGCAGCGGCGAGGCCGAGTTCCTGCACGAGAGCAACTGGCGCCTGGACGCGCGGCCGAGCAGCGTCGTGCACGGCGCGGTGCCGGGCCACATCCAGGAGCTCAGCGCGGCGCTGCACCCGCACCTGCAGCCGGGGCGGACGATGGTGGCCGTGCCGCGCGTGCGTCCCGGGGACTACGTGGTGTGGCACCCGGACGCGGTGCATGCGGCCGAGGCCGTCAACGGGGCCCGCGGCGACTCGAGCGTCCTGTATGTGCCGGCATGCCCGCTGACGCAGACCAATGCGCTGTACCTGGCGAGCCAGCGCCGCGCGTTCCTGCTTGGCCTGCCGGCGCCCGACTTCGGCGACGGGAGCCGCTCCGCAATCCGGGGCGGCGAGAGCGAGCACCTCGGCCGTCCCGGCGTCCAGGACGTCAATGATGCCGGCGGCGAGGAGGGGCTGTGCAGCATGGGCCTGCTCGCTTTCGACGAGGGGCGGGCCGCCTCGCTCGTCGAGAGGGAGCTCGTCCGCCTCGCCAACGGCATCCTGTTCCCGGACCGCTTCGACATGTGCTACAAGCAGCCAGCGAAGGATGTGTGATTCGTCACCCCACCAAACATAGTCGGCGTGTGGTCCTTTCGGTATTTTGGGCTTGCTCGTAAGCAGCGGTTCTGGTTACAATTCTGGCAAAGGAATTTCTTTAGGCGCGGGTCTGTTTTCGGTTTTTATCACATTTTACAGATATAAGGGAAAAGGGCAGGACAGGTGTAAGCATCAGCACGGTGGGGCGGCAGCTTATACCATTGGCGCATAGATAATCGGCCGGTTAGCGAACAAGCAGCGAAGAAAGGGAACTAATAATTATTTTGAAGCCACCATCTCTGCCGCGCTCCAACTAATTGCCCCGAAGCATTGGTCCTCGTGTATAATAGGATAGATGGTAAGCGGTCTCGGTTGCCCATGATAGGTTTCAAGGGCAGCGCACCGGCCAAGCCGAGTTAATTCCAGGGCACAAAATAGGGGGGAGCTTTGACAGTCGGGTTGAAAATGCGTTTTATTTCATGGAGGCCTGTCGATGTCGAAGATCCACCTCGTGTATATATACCCACATACGGACGCGACGAAGATCGCTCATTCAAAACGTAAAATTTTAATCTCAATACGAACGTCCGACTGAAGACAATGGCGGCGGCACGACGTCTTCAAGCCACTTCGTGCATTCAGCAGCTCCGTTTGGTTCAAATGCAACGTGGCATGTCTATGCGAAGACGTGTTGACATGTCGCATTTGGCGGTAGACTCATATGTGAACGGACCTACCGTCGTTCGCGCACACCGAGATCCGCATCACGAGATATGGTATGGAGTCACCTCGGCGTAGGCCACCATATGGGGTACCTAATCTAGCGCCCCCTGATCGTCCAAGACCTGCTACGTTTTAACGCAAAGGAGAGGTTCCTCTTGATCAAGCTCACCCTCGCAAGGTGGGCGTAAGTATGCGGAACCTGGCCGCCGGACGAAGCGCCGACCCAACAACACGCGTTCCGGGAGGAAAGTACCCGATTCGCGGAATCCAGCGGCATTGCTTCGAATGCTCCTTTCAGGGTTTTGCAACTCCCGACAATGGCATTGCGCTACACATTGGCTCAAGGCGCAAGCCATGGCAGTGTTATTTTTGCTAATAACGAAATTTTGGCACAAGAGGATTGCAAAATGATGGCGTCAGGCTTGTCCTTTGCAGGAATCCGATTATCGTTAGTTTGTACTGTGGTCTGGAAGTGCCGTGGGGAAGGGATATGGGAGTCTTTGAGGAAAAATGGCTTGCTTGGGTGCGGAGTGGGGTGATGACGATAAAGCTTGGCCCGTTGATTGGTGCGGAAATCAATCGGCCTTTGAGCTACCGAACGACAATTCGAGTCTCCGTTTCTAACCCGACAGCTTCCCCACCATCCCCTCCCGCAGAATGCGCCAATTACCTATTGGCGTTGCCGAACCACTGGGAATGAAGTTGGGAGAGTTCCTTTCTCTCTATCCCCACGAATCACGCGCCGTTCTAGAAAAATTGGCTTTGGTTGCAGTGGACCGCAGCTTCTCGTTCTGGGCGCCTGGAGCCGCTAGTAGAGGTTCGGATCTTGTGACCAATAATCCATGGATGGAGCTCCGGAGCAGCAAGGAACTCCGCCGAAGCAAGCTTCAGGTTGATCACAGGTTAACTATATATAATTGTTACAGCCCCTCGGCGTGGGTTGGCCCTCCCTGGGCCGGGGGAAAAATTAAGGAAAGCCATTTTCTTACCGAAGACCAACCTCCGAAATCGCTGTCTTCTCTCTGAGTGCGTCTGCCCCGCTGTTGAATAGAAGAAATGATCACGAAAACGGCCGTCAAGCCTTCCAAGGCCAACATCGGAGTCTACACGAACCCCGCCCACGACTTGTGGATCAATGAGGCTCAACCGTCAGTAGAGAGCGTGCAAAAAGGCGAAAGTCTCAAGAATGGAGAGGTGACGGTTGCTGTTAGGAGCACGGGCATCTGCGGGTAAAGCCGGCCTCTGTCCCACCTCCTACCACGGTAGTGCCGAAGCAGCAAAGCTAATAACCTCAATAGATCGGACATTCATTTCTGGCATCATGGCTGTATCGGACCCATGATAGTGGGCGGAGACCATATCCTGGGTCATGAATCCGCGGGAGAGGTCGTTGCGGTACACCCCTCGGTGAAGCACCTGAAGGTCGGTGATAGAGTCGCGATAGAGCCGAACGTCATCTGTAACGAATGCGAACCGTGCCTAACAGGTCGGTACAACGGTTGCGAGAAGGTGGAATTCCTGTCGACACCGCCGGTCGACGGCCTGTTAAGGAGATATGTGAACCACCCTGCCATCTGGTGCCACAAGATCGGCAACATGTCGTACGAGGACGGAGCAATGCTGGAGCCTCTGAGCGTCGCCCTAGCAGGAATGCAAAGGTCTGGAGTCAAGCTGGGCGACCCCGTGCTGGTTTGCGGAGCAGGACCCATTGGTCTCATCACGTTGCTCTGCTGCCAAGCTGCTGGGGCCTGCCCGTTAGTAATCACCGACATCGACGAGGGGCGGCTGAAATTCGCCAAGGAGCTGTGCCCGTCGGTCATCACACATAAAGTAGAGCGAATGAGCGCGGAAGACGCAGCCAAGGCTATCGTGCAAAGCTTCGGCGGCATCGAGCCAGCCGTGGCGATGGAATGCACGGGCGTCGAGAGCAGTATCTCGGCAGCCATCTGGGCTGTCAAGTTTGGAGGCAAGGTGTTTGTTATCGGCGTCGGAAAGAACGAGATGAACTACCCCTTTATGCGCTGCAGTACGCGGGAGGTCGACCTGCAATTCCAATACCGGTACTGCAATACATGGCCGCGGGCCATCCGTCTTGTCGAGAACGGCGTAATCGACCTGAAGAAACTGGTCACTCACCGATTCAAGCTCGAGGATGCACTTGAAGCGTTCAAGACGGCGGCGGACCCGAAGACTGGAGCCATCAAAGTCCAGATCCAGAGCGAGGATTAGATAGGACTCCGGAGGAAGAGGCTGCAGTATTAAGCCTGACACCGAACCTGCGAATCAGATAACGTGTGTAACTTAGACATCAGATTTGTGTTACGGAAAAGAGGCGGACAGGAGGTCAAGCCGGCGCATGAATAGAAGGCTTGTAGAATGATACATATTTTGAAGGGTAAGATTCGTATGAAGACGAGTCCAGGAACGGATTTGCAACTTTCCAAAACCTCGATACCTCGCATAAATTCATATTTGCCTCTATCTACTTCTCAAATGCGTCAACCAGGCTGCTCGTGTTAATCCGTCAATTTGATTACATAATTGGTGATTCTTGAAATATTACGTAGGCACATGTTTAGGTAAGACGATTCGTTAAGCCTGATTCGGTTAGCTCCAAAATTTCGATCGGGGGTTTCCGCTGGCTACCTGCCAGGCGGCTCCCCTTTGTGCCAGCTGGTGAGAAGGCCTCACCATCCGAAATTTCAACAGGGCTGTTATCAATGAGCTTTTTTTCCTAGACTTGCCGCGAAATAACCGATAGCAACACCAACGACGAGGACGACGACAGACCACCTCCCATTCCTTTCCCGAAACTCATCAATCGCTCACCTCGGATCCTCCTCCTTTTCCGACTTTCCCACTAAAAGAAAGCGGGGGAAAAAAAACAAGAAGAGGGAAGAAAATGTCGTCAGCTTTTGCGCGCCCGTTGCTTCGGCAAACCGGAGCTTGGAGTCGCATGGCCGCCCGAAGGTTCGAGTCGACCACAACTACGAAGGCAGCCGAGACCGCTAGGGAAGCTGCTTCTAAAGCTACGAAGACAGCTGAGACGGCCAAGGAAGCTGCATCCAAGGCTACGAACGCTGCCGAGGCGATGGCTAAGGAATCTACGACCAAGGCCTCTTCGGCGGCCAAGGAGTCCGCCTCTCGGGCATCCTCGACGGCTAAGGAATCCGTCTCCCAGGCCTCTTCCACAGCTAAGGAATCCGCGTCTCACGCGTCTTCGGCAGTCAAGGAATCCGCATCCAACGCCTCTTCTACAGCTAAGGAATCCGCCTCCCAGGCATCTTCGACTGCCAAGGAATCTGTCTCCAAAGCGTCTTCGTCCGCTTCCGAGTACACAAACAAGGCAGCCCAGGGACTGACCAGGGTCGCTTCATCTGCTGGTCCGGTTATCGCGGGGGCCGCGAAGGGAGCTGCCAACTCGTTAAGCAAAGTCGGCGGCCGCACCGGGAAGATGGTCAGCTTTATTGAGAGTATGTGAAGTGCTATATGCAATGGGCGCTAGCAGTGGCGTGGATCGTCGCTCGAAGTGCTGTATAAAAGGGGTTCGCAATTAGGACCAGAGGGCTAACTCGAAGTCTTGCAGGACAAGTCCCAACGGTCGTCTTCTACTCCAAAGTCTTTGCCGAATTGGCCAAGATGGTCTTCCGGGGCCAGAAGATGTCTCCACCGTGAGTACCACTTTGAGGACCCCGTCTGAGTTTCGTCTCGCCGACCATTCATGTTAACGAGGTTCCAACAGTTCGGTTTCTACCTTTCAGAGCTATTACGAGAGCGCGATCAAGGCTCTTCGAAACCCCAGCGCGCTGCTGCAGACTGCCTCCCAAACAGCCTCCAGGACGGCCCAGCAGTCGGGCTCCTTACTGCAGGTTGCTCGGAATATCAACCGAGCTCAGGTCATTGCTGGTGGCGTGCTCGCTGCCGAGTGCCTCGGCTTCTTTACCGTTGGCGAGATGATCGGCCGCTTTAAGATCATCGGGTACCACGGCGAGAACCCTGTGGCTCACCACTAAGGGGCTGCAGTCTAGTAGCTTGAGTACCCCTTCCTCTTTCTCCTTTTGGGGGCTGGCGGATCAAGCGGTATTATACATGATTAGAGCGTCATAGATGGGGCATGGAGAACTCTGTTTGTGTCTTACATGGAAAAGTTTTGTGGATGTGGGTGAGGGTAAAAATTCTGCATGGGTGGTGATATCCTCTTCACCAATTCATAACATGGCCAATTGTGTTACTTCATGGCAACTGCAGCAACCAGGAAAGATGCACGGACCGTCGGGGTCAACGGAACTCTTGGTTCTGTCACCAACATTGCATATAACTACACACCGTCAACCCCCGCCGCCTTAGCAACACCTTTCCCCTTTGTCATTAACCTCTGTAGAACAACGTCGGCTACTGCACGAGGCGGATTACGTCGGAGAATAGAAATAATAGGCAGAAGCGCCGTTCTTTCATGGTTCGATTTGACGCGAGTACCGCCTGAGTATCTTTTGGCCCCCAAAAAGTCTGTGCGACCGGGATACCCCTTATGCCCCGTCTGACGTGTAGGATCCTGCCGGTCCGCCTCTGCCCCCCTCTTCCCTCCCCCCGAGCCGCTACCGTGTTCCCCCTCCTACATGTCTCCGTCGCCTCTCCGTTGTAAATAGTAGACCCGCTTCTTCGGGCAAGAGAGTCTGGGCCTGGATCAACGAGAGTGCTGAAATTCGCCTGGTCGCTTTCGTATCCGGCAATGTCTCCTGGGACTTCTTGACCTCGGGCATTTCTTAAAGGGAGGGGGGTTTCCGTTTGCCGTTGAGGTTGTTGGCGCGCGTGACTGCCGGATAAGGCCTCCGCGACATGCAGCCGAGAGGCGCAGGCGAGGCTCAAAAGTCAACCACCGCGAGCGGGCAGCAACCAACCCGGGAGGGGGGATTCCCTCTACTCACCCCCCGTGTTCCGGGGGCCTAATAGCTGCGTGCACATGGGCGGGTGACGCTACCTTTCCCTTATCTAACTACCTACGTGACTCACGAGGTTCCTGTTGATAACAAGACGGTGGTGTAGATGCCGGTAGCTCGTATGTAGCTCACAGTCTTATCCACTCAACTCGCGCCCCCCCCCCCGAGTCTCTGAGGTGCAACATGTGATAGATACATATGTAGTAACCAGAAGGCTTTGCCGCAGCCGGATTGCGTTTTCAACTTCCACGCCCGCCTTAAGTAGCCGGCCTTCACCCCGCGAAATATCATCCCCCTTCGCCTCCAAACCGCGTAGCTCGGATAGGATCCGCCGGGTTTGCTTTCTCTTGGCGAGGTAGGCGGCGTTGTTGTTGTTGTTGTTGTTGTTGCTCGAAGCTTCTGAGACGGGTCTAGCATCCATGGAGCATATCACGCAACCATGCCCGAGTAATGTAACCATTCTCAGTAGTAGCCGCAGTAATACCACCGGCGCGGAACTAGAAGGCTCACTCTAAGCACTAGTCCCGGTCTCCCGCTTATTACACGCAGGAGGCGTGTGGCTAGGAGAGAAACGGAGAGCAAGCGTTCCTCCGTCCCTACCGGTCCAGTGTACGGGGTTGACGGCACTCAAAGCAATTTCGGGACGCGTAGCCCCCTCATCATTACCGTGGTCCTAGTCGGCCCCTATCCTTTTGAGGGGGGGATCGGTCTTTTTTTTGTGTACTTCTTGTCTTCCAGGACGAGTCGACAGCACATTTCCCGCCGATTATCTACGAAGTTAGTTTAGCCCCTCGTACGGGGCCCGCCCCCTCCTAGACAAGAAGGCCGCTCCGGCCACGATTCTTATAGACTCAGATGTTCGGCAATCTCGTCGATCCCTGGCGCAGCTAGCCGGGTCGAGAGGTTCCCTGCTGGGGGACTACCTGCAGGGTGGATTACCTTGTTTGCATGCTGCATATAGCGTGCGCCTGCCTATCTCTCCCCATAGGCGTGTATGTGCCCCTCTCTTTCTGCCTATCTGCAGTTCATCTATGTGTCCCGCAGATCTGGCGCCAACACCTCTTGGCTCTGTCGTCCTCGGCCTGTCTATTCAAGCCTAGCCGCTCCCTTTCGGTGGATATGTCTTGGGATCCGAGTTACGACAACGATGTGAGGCCGGGTTGGCAGACAAATTTCCCGTGGTAAGCTAGGTATGCTTCGTAGTTGGTAACAGATAGATTGATAGCCAGCCAATGAAGGGGGCGGTCCCAACGTAGGTCGCACGAACCAGGAGCGGACCCCCTGCTGGCGGACCACCTCCGCTGCTGGATCGAGCCGGCCAAGCGGGTTGCAATGGGGTCACAGAGAAGGAGAGAGATGTGGAGATACATCTGGCGACGTTCGTCTAGCGATGTAACTTGGCCTCACGAGGTTGAACGGGAGTGACCTCCTCACGGGGGCGTTACGGCGCCCGCATGCCTGTTTCTGTATGGGACCTCTCTCCTCACGCGTTTTCGACGAAAGCTACCATCCATAATACATGACGCCGCGAAGGCGGAGGAATGCAAGGCACTTTTCACCTTTGCTCCAGGACGACGCATGGGCCGAAATCCACGTCATCCAAGGGGGACTAACCGCTTCTTCTTGTTCTTGTGAGGTCATATCAGCTAGTCTGTCTGCCTGTCAGCCAATCTGACGTGCTTGCCCATCGCGCGCTGCTGGATGGTCAAGACTGGCAAGAGGGTCGAGAGGGCCGGGGGCGTACCTAATATATGTATGTAATGTAGACTTTTGGGTTCTTTTTATGCACGTTGGTTGTAGGGCTCGTTCTGCATTGGCCTGTCCCAGAAGATATCGTGGGGGAGTTTCCCTTTGTTCTTTTGCAGCATGCACGCATGCAGCGTTACATCGCACGCAGTACAGGGCGGGCTGCGCTGCTAGTGGCCGGTCTGCCGACCGATCTGCCCTTTCTCTCTCTCTCTTTCTCTCTCCCTCGCGGGGCGATGACCTAGCTTGGAAGAGGTCCTAAAAGGGGAAACAGATCTCTCCAACACGCCGTCCCGGATCCGTACGTGCGGTACGGTGCCGTGTCCTGTAGATCCGCGTCCGCGGTGAGAAAAGAAGAAAAAGAAAAAAGCCAAAGGAGAACAGATGTACGTCTCGGCCGAAATGGGGTCAGGCGGCAGCTTACCGCGGCCGAAGAAGAGGCTTGGGCCGTTCATACGGCCTAGCTCTGAGCTTGACACCTGGCCTGCACGCCATACTGCGCCCCGGAGCACGAGGCCAGGACGTGTTCCACCCCTCCTGGAGGTCTCGTCTGCATCCGAGGTTCGGTAGGGCAGACAGGGAAGTAGGCGTGCGTTGTTGTTGAACCGCGGAATAAAGTCGCATCTCTTAAAAGACGAGACTGCAACAGGAGTCCAAACGCCCATTCCGTACCTTGTTCTCGAGTCAACAAGACCCTACTAATGGACATCATCCAATTGAATGTTTTCTGCGGCGCGCAGGATAGTGCATCCACTGGTCCGTTTCTGAGGGTATATGGTTATTATGGGTACGCCTAATGGACGGCGATTGGATTAGAGAACGTACCAGGGACGCTTTTTCGAGATATGTGCATTATGGCTTCAACCTACAGGAGTGACTAGCACACTACAGACGGCCTTGGCTTGTCAAATGCCCCGTGCGGTGTGACCATCTTCTCGATACGCTGCTGGGTTGGTGGCAAGATCAAACTTAGTCCGTCCAATGCAAGGCCCTTTGCCCCATCGCCAACATACAAGAGAGAGGATATCGGGGCGGCCCTGATCAACAGCCTTTCTCACATTTCGAAGGACTTCTGGGCTATTCACAAAATAACCAAGAATATACGATGTACGGCGCCCGACCCGAGACCCCAGCGACAGCGAAGCAGGTTGGGTCGCGTCGACTGGCCGATGCGGTCGAACCAACGCAGGCCATCTACTAGTAGCCAACCTCGTCCAGGCCTCGGGGCAACCATGCCATTCCAAACATATGCGTCAAGAAAGATAATGCAGATTTTTTTTCCAGGGCACCTTTCCATCTATGGTATGGCAAATCAGTCAAGAGTTTTTGCCTTTCAAAAACCAATGACCCAGTCTAGATGCCGGGTGCTTTGGAAAAGCAATTGTCAAGACGCCTTCTCAATGCTCAAAGCACATACTCTTGCACCGTAGACAGGAATTGCTCCAAGCACCAAAAAAAAGGGACGTAACGTATGCATCGCCTTCAACTCCCACCAATAGTAATTCGTGCCCTAATCCCCAATCCGAAAAGGGTTAACGTAAAGTATATACCGCCCGCCGTGTTAAAGCATCAATCCCTTCCAGAATGAAGGGCATCCCGAGAATTGCGGGGCCATAAAAAATTCCATGGGCATGTAATATTGTTCTTCCTAGTGCTCAGCCTCGAGAGGGCGCCGTTCAGCGCGCGGGAAAGCTGGACAGCGCTTGCATGACAAACGTATTACGTATATATGTAGGCCCTAGTCGAACAAGCGGTTCAGAAGTCCGCTTAATGAGTGCACAGATACCACTATAAGGCGCAGCACACGGCTCGCAATAAGCGGCCAGAAAGGAGTCGGATCACGGCCGATGCGGCAGTAGCCGGCGAAACAGCTGGCTATTGAACGGCATCGATGGAAAGATAAGCACCGAGGGGGCTTAAGGTCGTTGCCCACCCGCAGCAGGTCTCCGTGCAGTCCATATATGCCTACAATCAAGTTAGCTCCATACACCGAAGACGCAATCGTCTACTGTGCAAACACACATGGTACAGTAAGCTCTTATGTTCCGGTCGCAGATCTCCCTCCTAACCTCCGCAACGAGCGCGTCGACTTGGTCCTTGTTGTAGTGAAGTTTCCGAGTCAGAGGACCGTACGACATTGCTTGCAACCCTTGCGTCAAGGCAAGGTTGAACCATCTACCCATGTCCTTCTCGTGCTCGTCATCGGGCCACGTGTTGCAAGGTACCCGCTTCGTCTCTTGTTTGACGTCGACGAATCCGACATCTTCCAACAGGGCCTGGGTCTTCGGGTCCATACCCAGAGGCATTCCCGCTCTATCGAATGCTTCGCTCAGCTCGCGTGTCCACAGCGAGAGTTTCGTGTTCTCCGGCAGCTCACCCTTCTCGCTGCGCGGACGGAGGTCAATCTCAACCTGTTCTAGAATTCCGCTTCCAGGTTTTAAATGTCTTAACAGCGGTGGTCAGCACGGAATCCAGGCAAAGGACCAACGAGCATCGACGAACCTCAGAATCTGGCCGTACAAAGCAGGCCAGTTACCTATACTACCGAGGAGCATCTGAACATGGATGAGATCGAAATAATCCCTATTCACTCCTCTCCACGGCATGTCCTCGACATCTCGCTTTTCAAACATCAGGCCCGGGGGTATCCTATAGCCGTTTTAGCGGATAGTCCTGATGGTTGACTAGTCTAGCCTGGGCGGCGACTCCCGTACTGTTGCGGCTGTATAAGCGCAAGGTCCCAGCCAATCACCTCAGCCGCCACGACGCCTGAGCTATTATATCGGCTACGGTAGCAAGATAACAGTTAGCATGTTGCGATCCAGGAGACGCCTCTTTTGGATGACATACTCGGCCATATCGATCGCCCATATGCCGGTCCCACAGCCGAGATCGAGAATGCGCGGTTGGGCAGGTAACGGGAGTTGATGTAGGCTTTTGAACGGCGTGTCGTTCTCTCGAGCCACTTCGAAGAACTTATGAAAAATGTCCATTCTGTCCATTTCCTCCTGTGAGATGATTTCGATGTCTTAGTCCCAAACTGATTGCTAGATTCTCCCGGCGGGAGACTCAGAGAGCATACCTCGTCACAGGGCAGCATGTATCTTTCTCTGCAAAACGTCTGGTAGGCCCGGCCATTCTCAAAATAATACTCAGGTGGTTTGTCCTCTCGGGGCCGTTCGTCCTCTCGGGGCCGCTGTTCGCCATGAATAAAAATGCCGTTATGTATCGAGCTGAGAAGGCGCACGGCAGACATCAGTATCCGCATACTGAGGGTAAGCACACAGTTCGCGGGTACGGAGAGCCCGAGGTTGTAGCAAGTACATACCCATTCGGACCGTTCTTACTGCCATTGTATGCCATGGCGGCATGTATGCGGCCGCTGTCGCAAGCCATGAGCATATCAAACTGGAGCGCGCACAACACCTGGTCGGTTCGGATTCGGGCCAAGGGGAGGACCACGGCGTCGGTTGGAACTTGGACTTCTAAGACTTGAACGAGTGCGCGAGCCGCTGATCGGAGTCAAGTAAGCTTCTCCGAAGTTTCCGAGAACACCTTGTGATATGCATCAACAAGGAGACCGCCGACAACAGAGAAGAGAAAAGAAGAGAGCGAGAGAGCGAGAGAGCGAGGGAGCGAGAGGGAGATGGTGATAGCCAGAGCCAGTAGGAAGAGAGAATGAGCGACTGAACGGACGGACGCGGTTGAGGGAAGGCGAAAGCGTGTGGCAGAAGAGAAAGGGAAAGAATATTGGTGATAGGGACGATGGAATTAGAGTTCACCGCAACGGCTTCAGGCACGGCGCATTCATGGCAAAAAAAAAAGTAAAAGCATAAAAATAAAAATAAAATAAAAATAATCAAAAAGGGACGAGGGGCAGGCAATGATGTAGGTCGGTTGGTTGGTGCATAGGAGATTTATTCTGACCGTCTTTAAAGTTGCTAGGGTTGTAGCGCCAGCAGTATGCAAGGAGGTAAATCCAGTGGATAAGGTACAGCAGTACTTCGGTATGTTACGCATGTATCGCCGGTATGTACCTAGATATGTAGGCATATATGTATGTAGGTAATAACGCTTAGTGGGGGGAAGCGGGGGGTTGCTGTTGGTGGGAACAGGGAAGTCTGCCGCTATTCACACCTACTCAATTATGGTAGGTAGTTCGTTGTATTGTACTACCAAGGCTTGCAGTAGCTGGCTGTAGCCCCGTTGGTGGCTCCTTATGTTCTGCGGTGCGGTGTGTAATTAGCTCTAAGCTCTGTTACTAATGAGGTAAAGTAGGGTTTCGTCTAAGTTATGTCGAGGAATAAGGTTTGGAAGCCAGGGTATATCTCATACATGTATAAACAGTCCGTACCTAGTAGGTACATAGACAGGGTAGTGGTAAAGCACTTAGAGTTCCAAGGTTAGAATGAGACGGGATCCGATATTGGAAGAGGAGCTGAGCATGCATGGGGAGAAGGGAAGAGGAGCTGGAGAAATGCAAAACTTGCCGGCTTCCTTCGGACATTGAGTGCAACGGCATTACAGGATCAGGTAGATGTTCATACGATAGCTTATTTTAGCTTGGGCCGGGTCAGAACGGTAGATGAGACGGTCGAATAACGAACAGAAAAAAAAAAAGGTCTTCTTTCAGACATACCTCGATTGGTCTACCCTTAGCTCTAGGAAGTAGGAGTAAAAACAAAGTTTGCTCAACGTCTTTTTCCCAACCCGGCAGTCAACCTCGCCCTTTAAATATTCTTCATTCTATCCAACTCGACTCCAAAAGCGCGGCCCCCTCCTAATTGTTCCCACGGGTCCAGCCAATGTCGACATCCAGCCCACAACCAACACACATGAATGCGAGTCTCATTGAGACTAGGTGCATATCTACACAAGTAACTACCTCCATCCACTGTACACAACGTACACGGTATTATACGCTAACTGGAAAAAAAGGCCTTCACATAGTTCTATTGATCTACGTAGCAATTACGTTGGATCTAGATAGACGATACCCAGAGAAGCAGCAATAACAATGAGCTTCCCAGTTGAGCCAAGGTAGCGACGGCCATTAGCGCAGTTGGGAATCGAATCTAACTCACAACTTGGCTCCACCTATAACTAACCCGGGGGTGTTTCCCCTTGCGCTCCTGACAACGCACCACCTCGCTCTAATCATTTGTTCTGGCCGTACGTTGGCCCTATTTCGAGGCCGCCTGAGTCCTGCCTAGTTGGATAAACGTCAACGACTTGGAACTGACGAAATGAAGAGGTCTCGGTATGACTGGTGAATCCAACGCCGGTTTCAAGCTTGGGCAACAGCCGACTTAGGCATATGCTTCCGTATTTGGATGAGTATGGACGTATATTACCTAAGGTATTATTCTGCGCCAGTCAGCCAGCCACTCGGTAGTCAGTGTCATAGTCTATCATATCAAGCTAGATGACCACCGTTGGATCTTCATATATGCAAAGGTACACATATGTATGAATCAGCACCCTCTCGAGTACAAAATCTGCGACATATAGCACAGAGCACACGATGTAACCCTTTATTCCTTCTCTCCAGCCTCTCCCTCGCTCCTTTGTCGTATTGCAGAACATCTCAGGTTCGGGTTACGCAAGGGGAGGTGTCGGTCTAGTTGCAGTTAGGCCCAACCCCGGGGGTGGATCCACAGATGCGGCACGATCTAAGCAGCCGAGCCCAGCAAACTGGATGATGACACCAGGAAGGGAAACATAGTGGTCCCAATTTAGGTCAATTTGAGACATGTCTTTCTCATCCAAACGATCTACTGGGAGGACTCCGCGACTGGCTGAGCCCATCGCACCAGGCCGCGCCCATGCAACGGGACCGTCGAGCCCAAAGGAGGAGAGATCCCGACTGTCCCCAAGTTCATACCGTGGTGTTCGACGTAACACAGAGCCAAGGTTCCTTGTACCCTTTTTGAGATTTGCAGATGCCGATGAGACCAATGCGTCGAGATCCCAGTCCCTTGGGCTTGCAGCCTCGTGACGACCTCAAAGCGGAACGGGTCTGTCTCCTGATGCGCTTGGACTTGTCTTATTATCACGAAAGCCAAGAGCGACGTCACGTACCATGACGTTTTGCTCAACCGTTGTTCGTGTCCGGTAGGTAGGTACATGGGCTAAGGAGCTGATAGACTTTGCTACAAACAGGACCCCCCGCCCCACCCCCTTTTTGAAGTATTTTCATACCAGTCGTACTCCCACCACTCCGTACACGATGCGATTTTCATATAGGGATGACCTGTATTGTTTCATAGCGAATTATTCCTCTAGACCGCCTTGGAACGGTTCTCGACGGAATAGCATTGGCCAATATGTTTCCATGTTGCCGTTCAGAAAATGAGGGTAAGTGCTGCATGGCCGTCCTCAATCACGAAACTTGTTTCTTTCGACGACTCGCGCAGCTGCGGCCGTGCGCCAACAGCGGTTATAGAATTGCCGCTTCTCCATAACCCTTGCCGGGGAACCGTGTGATCACAGGACGCGGGACATCAAAACGTAAACGGCTTTGCCTTCTTGAATAGAACGTTGAAGACTCTTCGATCAAACAGGGGGCATGAGGATGGGTCACGTCCAAATCGTCTAGTTTAATCTAGAAGGGTGGAGAGATCGGTACATGTACTGAGGGCGGTGGTATCGGGTTGTACGGCTCTTGCTTCAAGCAAACAGTACCCGGTGGTAGGTACTGGACCTGGCCCTAAGGTACTCCACGGCCACTAGACTAATTATGCCTACACGCCATCTAATTCGCTTCTTCGTTACCGGCAGGCATGACGTTAGGAATCTCCCGACGTCGGTGCTTACAGGGAACCCCTTGAACGTCGGCATGCAACGCTACTCGTACACCTAGTCTAAGTATCCAGTCGCAGACAGGCTACTGCGTAATATCTGACCAATGACGGCCGTATTGGACCACACGGGCTCGATCCCACGTCGGTCCAACACTCGAGCTTATCCAAATAATCACCGGCCCGAACGGTGCGAAGTAGAGTAGCCGTGTGCAGTCGGTCGCGGGCTCCCGAGAGCAACCCAGTTAGGACAAGCCAAGGCAATTGAGTGAAGAGGTGGCAAAGCATTATTTGGCGAGTCAAAAATAACTGCGGTCCACTAGACAGAGTGTGTGATTTTCAAGCAGAAGCGATCTGGTGTAAAGTTAATTGCTATGATTGGCACGAGCCCCCCCCCTTTTTATCATGCGTAGTCATCGATGCTACCGAAACCGAATCACTGCGACGTCCAGAAGTCTCTACGATTTTAGCTTCCGATTTGACGTGGGCCCGACTCACTACAAGGCCTAACACGTTGCGGCAGCAGCTAGGATTTCGGGCCCTGGGTCTCGTACCCCGTAACACTGATTCGTTGGGTGTATCTGTTGCCCCTTTCTGCCAGGACAGAAGCAGTTATCCCTCCTGTCCTGAAAGCCATACACGGACGCCCGTGTACTCCATAATGCTAATTCCAGCAGGGAATACCACGTAGTGACACGTATAGAAGTGAGGGACGATGTATAACCAAGTTACTCCAAGGTCCAGGGATAGGGGACGCCTCCGAAACGCTTACCCACTCACGTTCACGCCCCATTACCTTAAGAACGCCCGCGCATTGATACTTCGAATCTGGGGAGATGCGAAGCCCCAACATCCTATGCGGGGTCTTTTCTTTAATGGCCCGGTTGACAGCATGAAGTTCGGGATGTCATGTATTCCGTTATGCAGCGCGATGGCTTGGGTGAGGCGACGCCATAGGCCATCGGGGACCAGCCTGTGAGGGGTTCATCTAGACCGAAATTCTCCCCGGAGCTGTCCCTGACTCTTCGATACCTACCTTGCGCCAGAAGTAGTGTGGTATTTCCATTTCCTAAACTAAATATTGGGCGAAATGTGGACATGGACGCGCGTGAAGATGACCAGCCAATCACGTTCCCTTAACCGTCCCGACTGGACGGTAACGCCAAGACGATCCGGCTCGAAAAGAGATTTCCCATTAGCTCCGCAACATCAATCAAACGAGAAAAGCATTCCGCCACAGCCAGCTCTAGTGCGTTAATGGTCACAGTCGCATAATTCACTACATAGTACATACGTACTAGCGACCCCATGAACAGCTGTCACGACCGTCCCCACTGTAAAGGGAGGAATTCGCGATCCGGCTCGAATAACTGATAGGCCACTTGAAACGACGTCCCTGGGAGTCAAAGTTGCGAACGAGTAATAAGCCATCATGTAAAGAGATGGAACATTGAGATGTCCACATGATCTGAGCGATCTTAGTATGTATCCCCCACTTTCACTACGCCCCCCAACCAACTGCCGGCGGTCCCAGACAAGTGCCAGACGAACTCCCACAGCCTAGCCAGTAGAAAGCGCCAAATCGATACGCTCCGTGTGACCTACATCCCTTCAGGTGCCGTGTTGATTCCACACTTCGCAAAAAAGGGAACCTTCGCGACCCTCGATGGGCATTTTGGCTTCCATCCAATGGAAGAGTCGTACATCATTCTGTCCTGGGTGATCTCTGGCCAAGTCTAAAGGCTAATTGCGGCAGATCATGCCCATTCCCTCGGTGATCTCGTCCCCTTCCCCGGAAAATGCCATTGCCCATTCGCTTGTCTACCTGCCTTAACTCGTCCTGCACGTTCTCCCCTTTCAGTAAGGGGGCGGGGAAAAGCTGCGCACTTCACAGCGACGATCGAAGTGAGCGACTTCTGATACCAGCCCGCCTTATTATGGCAGCAGTCAGACCAAGCCTCTTCCAGCAGGTCTCTTTACTCCTATAATTCCCCCGTCGATCATCGGGATACTCGTAGGATTCTCCGCCAGCTCATTTGGTCGCACCCGAAGAGGTGCAACGGTCCTCGGGTGCTTACAGCACCTACCAGATTCGACCGACCGCGTTGTCGCATCATGCGGATTTCCATCGGATCGGCCGTGTCGTCTCTGTCTGGTACCTGCGTCCAAGGCTAGCGACAGCCGAATAAGTCTCGCAGAAGGAAAAGCTACGTATAAATTGCTGACATATTGAATCACAAACCTTCCCAGATATACTGTGTTAACGAGTCTGAAATGGCGACGGCCCAATTGCATCTTGTGACGCCAAGAAACCCGCCCTTGCCCTACCAGCCCTGGCGGCCTGCGAATATGCGTGCGGGGTTAGCGCCTGCTAGGGTGAGATCTTAACTATTCCTCTCAAGGCAAAGCCTCAAGCATATTAGGCGAGCAGCCTGGAGGAAAGACCCAAACCCACGCAGGAGATGTTCAACCCGAACACCGAGGAGACCTAGAAGATACCAGGGTCGACTACCAGCGGCTTTGCCAAACAGTACAAGCTTAGCCGATTCAGGATGGTCTTGTCATACCGCGCGGTACGTGTGAGATGTTTGACCTGTGGCAAGACGGCTCATTGCTTCGTCAATACGTAGATGGTGCTCTTCGTAACCGCAGTACCGGTAACCTGGGCCGCCTTGACATGGTATGCAGGTGTTAGGCGAGGGTCGAGTGCGTAGTGTTTTCTTATCGACACGACGTGAAACTTCTTGTCTCGTCAACGCGTGCCATCTTACCACCCATACAACCATTATCACGTCAGCTGACCTTTCAGCACGTTGATGGAATATGGAAACCAAGTACCCACCAATTCACTTACCCCTTGCGTCATGCTAAAAAGTACCGTTGCCTTAGCCCGTCTCCGTCATTGGCCGCTCTCGAGTCCGCTGGCCGCCATACGAACTTCCATGATTGACCAAACTAAGTAAACTCTCCCCTTGCAGAAATATCAATTGAGCTGAACTGCAAATCAGCCACCGACTTTTCAAAGCAAGGGGTGGGCTTGTCAAAGCAAGGGGTGGGCCTTTTCAAAGCAAGGGGGAGCGGGTCTCAAAGCAAGGGGGACCGCACGCACAGTCTCTTCTTTCTAACCTTCTTCCCACCCCCTGCCCACCTGGTAGGCCTCCGGCGTTAGATTCCGGCAGGAAATGACGTAGGGGTTCGGATCCAAATTGTCGGGATGGATTAGGACGCTTTCGGCAGGCTCAGCTTAGGCCATTCTAGTAGGCCGCCTGGATCATGCTAAGTAACAAGCCGCCCGCCAATCCGCGCTTTCCGGCGGCCGCTTCGGATGTCATCACGGAAGCCCTCTTCCTACGCCCTTCGGATCTGACTTCCAGCCCGCCAGATTGCCCCACTTGCTGACTGTACACACAACTCGGGTGCACAGGGTTGGCCTAACAACCGGCATCGTGCTACTCGGCAACCCCATAGCGCCCACGGTGGTAGCAGCGAGGCTTGTCGCCAGTGATAGTATCCCCGTGGGAGCAGGGCATCCCAGCCGCCTGGGCTTGCGGACCAATATGTCACTGCGACGACGTGCCGAGGGAGGTCGGGAGATAGGGAAGTCCTGCCTCCTAGGGAACATTCCCATGCCGCGAAGCCCGCGCCGGGACCTCCCTCGGAAAGGGCAAAGCCAACTTGTTAGTGACCTCTGTCAACCATGGAAAGCTGATGACTGGTAGCGGGTTGCGAG
This sequence comes from Monosporascus sp. mg162, assembly GCA_004155945.1. NCBI lineage: Eukaryota > Fungi > Ascomycota > Sordariomycetes > Xylariales > Monosporascus > Monosporascus sp. mg162. The sequence continues at coordinate 66,584 of QJNY01000306.1, forward strand.
CTGAGTCACGGGTATTTATTCTCTCTGTCTCTCACTCACACTCTGTCGTCCCCTTCCTCGAGCTAGTTATAACTTGCCATTTAGATCGGCCGCCCTGACTTCGTGCACTGACGCTGCAGGGCCGGTCTGTTAATCTGCTTACCTCCATGGGAGCGTAAGCATTGCACGCATGCGGCCGACAGTCGTAGGAACGTCCACGGTATGACGACCAGGCGAGGACAACGCCACCGTGCTCCTATTATCATTAGCAGCAGGCCGGTCCCCCGTACTAGATGTACGATATCTTAGGTCTGTCACCCGAAACGAAGGCAAACTCTCCAGACCGCCGCTATCGCGAACGGGGAATAAGAAGCTTTCTAGTCTTGTAATGTAATAGAATATACCTACGGCCTATGCATCCCGGCTTGGCGAAACCCGGAGTCGACTGATTCCTATCACCAGTCGCCTGTGACGGACAGCACACGACACGACGCTCGCTCGCTCGGGGGAATAGACCCGGTGTAGATCATCGCTTAGTCAGCCTCGCTCGCCCACTCCCTGGAGGACCGCTGCCGTTACCGCGCACAGAGGCCGACCGTTAGGTATGTAACCAACAACATGTGACTAGTCCAGTCTGCACGGTAACGACCATCACATGGGCGACCTAGAAGCCGGCCGGTAAAAGGAATCCATAAGCTAAGAAGTATGCATGCCGACAGGCAGGCGGTACCGGAGCCGGAGCCGGGCGGAGCCGCTTGACTTCGACGCTCGCTGACTGCGTTGTCCGCGGCGCGGAGCGTGAGGATCGAAGAGAAGACAAGACGAGGCAAGGCAAAGCAAAGTACACAGACAGTTACAGTTTGGGGTTGAGACAGGTGGCTGGGCGACAATCTCTCCTCATTAAGCGTAGCTCGTATCTATATACATGCCTACTACATACGTGTGTATATCCCGACGCTGCGGATCCGATAAATCACATATGATGCACCCCCATCCATGCCAGGTGGCTGGACTAGTGTTTCCGGCGTGACCTGTGCCGCACGCGTACTGCGGGTTAAGCAGACGGTCGGTGGGTACGTAGATTCGGTGCAAAATTTACTGATCTCTGGATGTCTCGCCATGGCGCCCTCTTGGTACGAGCCCTGGCGAAGCTAGCGGACGAGACGAGCTCCTCGTCTCCAACGGACGGTTTCGAGTTAGGACCCGTCCCAGACTGTCGGGTCAGTGGAAAGCGGAGTTCCCACATCCACGGCCAATAGGGATAGGGGAGGTGGTCCGATTTCTCTGGAGCATTGACCCACCCACTTCCTTAGCGGGCCTCATATAGCGTGCAGCACCTTTCAAAGGCAGGCGGCACGAGAATCAGGCATCTCGGATCAGCACGAGGACGATACGGGGCAGACCATGTCCGTAAAATAGCGGTCTATTCCTACATACTGCTACCGATCCCTGGTGATCCCCGTCACCCTATGGTCCACGGTTGCCCACCGCCAGCCCGACTTGTGAAGTCGGATCCAATGATGCGTTACCACGATGGCGGGTATGCTGATTGGGAAAGATAAATCAACCACGAAACGTCAAGTGTAGCAACCTGCGGGTTCAGGAGCACGTCTAAAGACTGAAACCCTCGACCAACGCCTAGTGTCCTATCAACGCTACAGGCAAACCCACCGCCCCGTTCTGCCCGTTCCAATGGTATGCTGCAGTGCAATCGAGAAGTGATCTAAATGACTTCCTCTGAATGCCGTTGTGCATGTTTTTCGTAATCAGAGATGATAAGAGACGAACCTATGTCGCAATGATACTGTAATTTGGCGTAGTCACCGGGACTAAGGTAGAATTCGGCGCGTCTGCAATTCGCTGTCGCGATATGGGCTATCAAAAATAAGATGTTGCACTTCAACGGTAGATTACCATTCATATTCGCCGGTGGCTTTGTGGAAGACATAGTCCTTGCCATTGACACTAAGGACGCCGTCTTTGAGAACGCACTTCCTATGCGGGCTGTTAGTAGCTGTGCACAATTACAAAGCGGACAAAGCCCTTACCACTTGTTCTTCACGCGCTGGACCTTGTCATACATGCAGAGCATTATTTGGCCACCATCTTCGTCTTCGTCATCGTCATCGATGTTATCTTCCGAGTCGTCGAGGTCCGAGTTGATGGCATCCTCGTCATCCGATTCATCGTCGTCACCGGGCCCATCGAAGCGAGAAGGCCCAGCATTCGCATCAGGGGTACGGTGGTAAGAAATCGAAGGTTTTGGCTTGCTAGCGCGCTGCAATGGTACCATGAGCCCGCCGCCCTCCATGGCCTTCGCTCGAGCAGCTATTTGTGCATGAAGCATGTTGTCAATCTGAATGCGACCCAACTCAGTGCTCTCGCCGTTTTGGTTCTGATGAACCAATACACCAACGTGACTCTCCTCATCCCCAGCTCCATCCATCTGAGAAGGAGCAGGGGGCGGTCTCTGGCCGTTCGCAGGATGCGGCTGTGCACGCTGTTGCTGCTGTTGTTGTTGTTGTTGTTGCTGCTGCTGCTGTTGTTGCTGTTGGGCTCCAACACCAGAGGGCGGGTTCTGTCGGTACTGTTGTTGAGGGTTGCCCTGATATTGTCCGGGCATGGGTATTCCGGCGTGTCTCGGCGGGCCCTGCTGATGTGAGCCGTTCTGGCTCTGGATCGCCATACCGGCCTTAAGCTTGTCTATGGAGCCCGCAGCACGGTCACCGTATTGGCTTTGCAGTTGTTGGATTACACGTTCTTGCACTCCGGCCGGCCGTGTCGCCTGAGACACATTAGGTGTACCCTCAAGACCAGGTTCAACCTTCACGCTAGGCTCCATCTTGACCCGCGTCTCGGCCGGAGGCGGGCCGGTAGGCATAGGAGGCAAGGAGAGACCCGGTGCGGAAGTAGTTTGCTGCTGGGCGTAAACCGCTCCATTGGGAGGGTTAGATTGAGGGGGCGCCACATCAGGGACAGATGGCGGTTGTGCTGCCGGCGCTGGGGCCGGGGGAGGGTCCGGTTTGGGATCCCACGGGAAGACAGCTAGCCCCTGTTGCGACAGCTTCTTTTGCCAACCCTATTATGAGCGTATTAGTCTAATGAACCCATAGTCACCGAGATACATGCCAACTGCGGAGGGATGTTCATGTTGCCTGCTTGAGATGTCACGTTGAATGTGCATAAAGCTTAAAGCATTATAGTATGACTTGTGGAATCGGGAGTGTGGAACAAGGGGAGGGCACGTGATAAAAACGACGGGGTGGTCGCGGGTGACAGCAGGTGGGAAGGCAGCCGCCAATCGGAAAGCGTGAGTCATAAGGAAGGAGGAGAATTTGTGGGTGGCAAGGGCCATAAAAGGCTCCAAATAACAGCATTTGACCAGTCCCCTCCCCCTCACCCCAAGTTCGGCTGCTTTTCAACACTTCGGCTTACGGCAGACTAGGCGTGCCAGACAAAAGAAAACGTTACCAAGAACCGGACAGCGACCGAGAAACCCCATGTAATTGCGCATGAGACGAGAAAAGAAAAATGCATGACTCGCAGGAGCAGAAAGCTGAAAAGCTGCGAACTGCATCGATGGCTTGTGGGAGAGGAAAGAATGGCTCACCTTCTTCAGTTCCTCTAGGACGCCCTCGTCAATGCCGCCTTCCTCGAAGTCAACGCGCGAAGCCTCAATCACATCCTGAATGATCTGCTGATACACAGAACCAACATTCGCGTTGGACATGGTGATGTTTACTATGTCGCTTTCTTGGTGGTTAATCGCGCTGCTGGGGGAAGCGGGCAGGTTTCGGCAAACGTCCTCTGCGTAGACTTGGTACGTATGTAATGGCAGTGAAGATACGTCCAGTTGAATTACGTTAAGCACACGTTGAAGTCTGCTTATAATGACGGAACGGACTGCCCACGGATGATTTACGGTAATGGTAACGTGCGATGGCCGAAGGTGGCGGAAACGAGAAGAATGCTGTGCGTTGTTCGTTCTTGTTGCTCAGTGACAGGAATTGAGATGTGTGTGTCGCAGCGGTAGGAATCGGCGCAAAAGAATCGGCCAACCTCGCCCAGAATCCCCCACTTCAGCGCACTTGTCTCAAAATCCTCCGCTAATTGACGTCCTCAATCTATTAAGGTCCTCTCTCAAGCTGCAGTACTCTGGGGTGCCGGCGCGGTCGCTTTAGCTCGATATCCAATTATATTAATTGCGATGTTAAATCCTGCAAGTTTGGTAAATTGAGGTTGATGTTCATATGGGTTCTGAGCTCGGACCACCTTTTGTGGCTCCCTTGGCTGATTGGCTGCCACAAGTGTAAGCACCACTAGCAGGCAGTACTCAGTGCTGGTTTTTGGCGGCCGCAGCGCCGGTCACAGCCACTTCCTTAATTAATGAATCAATGACTGGCAACTCATATTCAACCAATCAAGGCAGCTATACGGTTCCTAACTTTGCCACGCTCTACCTTCTTCCACGTCAACCTCACCGGTTTGACACTGCTGAAGCAGGTAACGCTGTAGGGCCCATCAACAAAAGAGATGTAATTCCTTTTCATTAATCTTGTACCGTCAGTTAGGGCAACGCCCTTATATATCATGTCAGTGTGATTGTAGTCACGGATGTTACCTTTGGTGTCTTGGGCTCTAGAGGCCCAACGCCGTCTATAAAAAAGCCGTATGGGAATACAATGTCAGTAGATAAGTTTATTCAGTAAGGGCTTTACTTGGTAGCAGCCAGTCGCGTACAAGAGTCGCTTGTTAGGCCGGCTCACAGAAGACTCAGGCTTATTATTAGGGACGGGCACCGCTTCCAACTCTCCTATACTGTTACTATATTCTAGGCCTGTTCCCTGGTTAAGTGAGTCCACATATTATGAGCTGTGCCCCTTCCCTTTGACGACGCAGGCAGGGAACCGCATTGCCATCCCGACCATCATTGCCCTACGTATGCTTCCAAAATTAGCCGACTGCTTCTGTCCACGTCCATAAATGGACGGATTAAAAACTTGACTAGTATAACATTGCAGGCAACCGCGAGGGTTGTTGAAGCCCCTAAACTGGCGACTTGACAGTAGCATCGGGAGTTGTTAGAACTTTGTTGACTTGTTGCCATGTGGGCAGATGTCCAACTCAACACTTCGGCAGGAACATTGATGCGTCGAAATCGTATGGACGCTATGAACTCGAACAAGGCGCCCTAGATGGGACACACCATTTGAAACTCTCCGGGGCAACGCCTTAGTCGCCCCGACCGATTTGAAAGACAGAGTTACGATTGCGTTGCGGAAACCGCCCAGTATAATTTTCCCAATTCCTGCTGAATACCTACGGCCGTGATACGCCAGATATTCTTCCTACGGCATTTGTGTTGTTGTCGGTAGCGAACCGTATTAGGACTGAGCAGCTACGTATCCTACACCCAAAAAGGGACAGGTTGTTTACTCATATTCTCGACAAAGCGTGAAGGAGTTATAGTGGGAGGACCCAAATCTCGACTCAGGCTACTGTTATGCTGAACGAAAAATGGAGAGCATGTACATAGAAAAGGGGCCGAATAGGTAGCCCCTTCTCTAAGAGTGCCTGGGGATGTGACAAACCAAAGGGAATATGGATTGACGGGCGAGGATTGTGAGCTTGCGACTCCCTAATATATGTGTTCCCAGGTCCGTATATTGCTTGCGAGGTGATATATCACATGATCGCTCAATATCTACAAGGTTAGGCGATAGACACGCCCCTCCCCCCCTCCCCCACCCAAACTCTCTTTACTCTGAAGCATGAGACCCAGCCGCCTTCTCTCAGATGCTGGGTAGCTTGGATCCTCGGGACTAACTATAAGACCATCGGGATACGTGGGGTTGCTCGGTCCAATCCCGGGACTGGGCGTTCTTTCCTTGTTCGTCTCTTCAGTACTTTTTATGATGAAATGATAAATGATACCTGCCGCCTGTTTAGTGAGCCCTGCCTCGTAAACCTAGTAGGCTCCTCATGATATTGGGGTTCACCGAGTGGTTACGAGATGCCTTCCCCAACACGTGGCATAAGTGCCAATACCCAGGGCGAACTTCCATGGCCGGTGGTTCCCTCGCTCGGCTGCAACGGAACGAATAGCCATCTCTAGCCCGCCTCCGACCGTTCGGGGGCCCCCCAACCCCCGAACCCGTGCGTCCCATCCAAGGTGTCCGGAAGCGCTAGCGTGCGGGCCTCGGGACGGGGCCCGGGCGAAGCCGTCTTATTTCAAGTTCCCCAAGTACGTACCTAAGGTAATCCGGGGCGTCGCCACTACCTATAGGGCTAAAACTCCGCTGAGGAAAGCGTTTCCACGACGAGAGCTTAAGATAGGGGTCGCTTCTAAAGGAGTCGGAGGGCGTCTCGACGTTTTTGCATATGCTCATGCAGAGTGGCAGAGGGGTCTCCAATGGGAGCCGGGACGTCCCGTCCGGTTTCGCTCGGTTCCGCCAGAGTTAAGGAGTATACTGGCTAGCTCCGGGATATACCAAGCTTGCCTATACTTTAGGCGAGAGTGTCATTGGCATTCACTCTCCATGTAGTGTTCTGATATGGAGATGACCCGTTGTCATGCTGGGAAACTGCTGCGATCTTCACATGGTCGTCATATATCACGATTCCCTAGGAACTTCAACTCTGAACTGTGCGGAGTGAGCAGGTGTGTCTCAAGCAAATATCAATGTAATCAATTGCCGCCTAGTATGAGTACAACCGCTAAACCCAGTGAAAAACGCCTTGAAACGCCTTGCCCCGTGCTTCCCAAAGCCAACCCCTATGGCCCCTAGTGAACGCAAAATTCGCCATCCTATCTCGTGAAACTAACATCTCTCATTGACCACACCTCCACCGAAATGAGAAGTACCATGATATAGCCGAGCGGAATCAAGTGAGACCAAGTGAAATATAAAATCGAAACTGGCACCTCTGACGCCATGCCATGCTGACAAAGAACATATGAGGAAGTCGAGGTATCCAGAGATTGGCTCAGTAACAAGGCATTCAAATATGTGTGGTAAAACAAAATCCTAATTTGTGCATCCAAGCCTCTAAAGTGTTACACAACCACAGGTGAGATTGTAATAAGTTGTTGAATCGTATACAATTTGGTAATCGAGAGAGACTGCAAGAGGATTCCGGCAGCTCGTCAAAATTTCTGAGGATCAGCCGTCGACTTTGATCCTCTTGGGCTCGAGGCCGGTGATCTCCGGCCCATCCGACGTCGGACCAGAGGTACTAATCTCCGGGCTCTTCCGTTTGTTCGTGCCAGGGGTGTTATCATCCCTTAGAAAAGAAGGCCCGGAGCCGACTACGGGAGTAGCAAAATTGAGCGGACTGGGGAGAGTATTGCTGTCACTCCCTCTGTAGCCCCATTCGGGGTAGAAACTACTGGGGCTGGGCAGAAACTCATTGTTGAGGAACCGTGACGGGAGGGCGGAAGCAGGGGTATCGATGTTCATGTCTCTGTTATTCTGCGAATGAGGCACGGGTCTCGCAAATGGGTTGGGCGGACCTGTAGCTCCGGCGGATAGTAGAGCTGAGGCAGACGGCGAAGGTGGTGGTAGGACTACCATGGAGCCCGGTGCTTCCGTTCCGTTGCGCTGAGTTACATTGGTTGTGGTACGTGGGGAATTCGTCGACTCAGCGGTGTTGCTGCCAGCGTCCGACTGCTCGTCGGGGATTTGCACCTTTAAGCGGGGCCTGGCACCGCCACCGGATTTCAGGCTGTTGGAGCGAGAAGGAGGGCTGAATGTCGTCTCAGGGATGGAAGCCATTGGAGCGTGAGGCTTTGCTAGACTTGAAGTATTGGCGCGTTGCGGAGGTGGTGGAGAAGACGCGCCGTTAGCCCGCGAGACCGCGGCGACGTCTACCGACTGAGACCGATGGCCTGCCTGGTCCTTCAAACGGGACTGCTTATCAAAGGAGGCGAGATGCTCTCCTAAAATCGACCGATTTTCATCGATGGGAGTGAATATACTGTGTTGCTTGCGCTGCGGCATCTTCTTGATAGCAGACGCCGTGTCTAGGAATGGCTGGACCGGTTTCTCTTCAGGTTGCTCCCGCTTCGGCTCCATCGGTGGCGGCGGCAGCGGCTGCTGTGGCTCTACCTGATGTTCAGGTTGCTGCTGCTGTTGTGGCTGCGGTGGTTCGAGGTGCTGGTGCGGGGGTTGCGGAGGAGACATATGCGTATGTGCCTGCGGAGGGAGCTGCTGGTGGTGGACTTGTGGCGGCGATGGCTGCGGACGTGCAGGTTGATTTTGAGGGGGGTAATTTGGAGGGACGGATGCCCGGCGCTGGTCATCTACGTACGAGTGCATCTGTGGGTGCGGCTGAGGTGCCGGGTATGCATATTGATGAGGCTGATGGGGCGGATGAGGCGGCAGGCTGTGCGACACGTTGGTCTGATTCTGAGGATTGTAGATAGCAGGTTGAGGCATGAAGGCATAGCCGTTCGCAACGGGAGGGGGAGGCGGCGGAGGTGCGACACTGGATGGGCGACGGATATCATTTCTAGACGACGGCCTCGATCCCATCTGTGGTTGCGGGGTGTGGCCTCGCGGCACGTAAGCCATACCGTTGATAGGAGGCGAGGCCGAAGGAGTTTGTCCGCGTAGGTGTGGGAATGGATGCTGCCCCGGGTATTGAGGAGCCGCAAATGATGGCTCGACGGAGCCTTCAAGCCCGCGGGGAGGAGTCCCGTCGGCCTCATCGTCGTCATCGTCATCGGCACCGCCGTGGAAATCTCCCGGACCTTTGTGCTCATTTGGGCCGCCATGCTACAGGAAATCAGTCAGCGTGCTCTCCCCTATACGTCTCGAAGATTGCGACCTACGTAGTGATATTTCGCCATTAACTCGCGCATGTCACTCGAAGAATACTCGTATAACTTCTTGTTCTGGCCAAAGATAAAGACGGCTACATCGACGGAGCAGAGCACGGAAAGCTCGTGCGCCTTCTTGAAAAGGCCGCCCTTCCGCTTGAGAAACGTGCTGTAGACATTCGCACACGCGTTAGTAGGGGATAGATAAGGTGACAAGGGAATTCGCCGAATCCAAAAAGCCACCGAGGTATGTGTGGATTGGTGTCGGACAGGGGTTTGAGCTTACACTGAACGATTCCTGTCATCTTTGATAGCTTTGATCTCAATCTTTCTGCGCCCCATCTTGACAAAGATGGACTTTCTGGATAGAGCCGATTGAAGAGGGAAGAAATGAACTTCCGTCCGGTCGATAGCAAAGTGTCAGGCGCGAAGACACCCGTACAGTTCTTGCAAACCAACCCTGCGAAGTCGATTGTCCGTCTAACAGTGCATGTATATGGATTATGCGTCGGTCGACGCGATTGCGAAGTATATAACGATGACGGCGGCGGCGACGCGGGGGATATTGCGACTTACGAGGCGCGCCGTTTGGTTGTGGTGACGATGATGATAATGGAGACGTGGACGAAGAAGTAGGAAAGCAAGTCGAATAAAGCAGGAAACAGCCGGGCCAAAATATGAAACGACACAAGCTGTCTTTAAGGTGTACGAAGTGACGATGGGGGAGGAGTTTGTTCAAACGGAGAATCTCCCACAAAGCATATAAAATGAGGTGTGGACGTGGATGGGACGGCTAGTTACTTAATAAGTTTGGCCGAAGGGTATGTGCAACAGTTAGGTATAGGTAGCCTTCCTTTTGCTAGTGTGCAGTTGAGAAAAAGAAGCCTGTAGTTGATGGACTGACTCTTAACGACGTCCAAATCTCAAAACGTATACTGGAGATTCGTCGTCTTAATAGTAAAAAGGGAACTATAGCTATTGTACGGAATATGAAGCTTGTACCGATGATACAATCAATTGTCGGTCGGTGCTTCTTGCATATCGATGGGGCTGAACCATGTGCAGTTGATTTCTAATAATAGACAAAAGTATCGTGGAGTGTGTGTGTGAGAGAGAGAAGAGGATCTGGTGTGTGTGTGTGTGTGTGTCTCTGACCGTTTTGGTGCGGAAAGCAAAAAGAGGGACGGGGAGGGGGGGAACAGCGAAAGGGGATTTTTGGGGAAGGGGAGCATCGAGTCGACCGGATGAATTTGGTGACCTGAGTCCCATCTTGCAGTGCAGTTAGGCAGAATTCGTACCAAGGTACTTATGCTTCATGTTGTTACGTTACAAGAATCATACTACATGCGTGTGTATTCTAGCTAAAGTGCCTTAGCCTGAATGGCTGAGCCAGGTACCATGGTACTTGGGCACTGGGGTAACAGCCAACTATTTTTTTGCTGCATGGCATTTTTGCATGGTTCGCGGTAGGACCTCCTTAAGTGTCCCATTTTCCCGTGTTCAGGATCCACATGTCCATAGCCTTATCGGCTCATAACTAATCATGAAGGTTACCGCGCCTCCACGCCAAGCTGGAATTACACACTAGTCTACGACCTAGCCTACTTGACGTGCCTGCATATTAGCAACGATGCCAGCCTTATCCAGACACAAAGTTTGGTTACACGTAACTAAAAGAAGACTGGAATGAGCATGATGACGTGAAGCGAATGCTGCAGGTTCGCACGCAGTGAGAAGACTCTCGATCATGAAAATCAGCTTCGTAGTTTGATATTCATGCTGTCCCCTTGATGTCCTTGTTCTTAGCATCGTGCCTCGTTATAGAAAGAATACTGGGCTGAGGAGGTTGATATCTCGTCTCCGTAAACGGGCTTGTTGATGATGTATAAACCCCTCCATAACACAGGGTAGACAGCAGGTTGCTTTGCCACGAGCGGTTGCCTCCAAATATTGTTATAGTTCATATATACATAACGTAACATACAATTCTACCCGAACGCATGGCCGCAGCGCATGCAAGCACTAGAGATCCAGTTTCACGGATCCGAGCTCGCGGCTTACCTGCACGGAATAAGCCGCTCAGAAATACCCCCTCCACCATGGTCTTGGCCTTATTCCGTCTGCCCTTTCTGAGGCTAGAAAACTCTCATTGGGTCATGGTGGAGCTTCTCGAAGGTTTCTTTGCGTTTTGCCATACATTGCGTCGCCCTATATGCCACACATAAGAATCCCGCTGGCATGGCAGGTCTACGTGGTCTAGAGATTTCCCGGAGCAGCGGTCGTCCGGTATCCGTCATGCCCCTTGCAGATGTCGCCTATCAGGGGAATATACGGGGTGGGCTAGCCTGTACCACGGGAGACCCGGAACGGGAAGAGTTGAGAGTCTTTCGAATGTTGGCATCCTTTCTGTTATTCTCTTACTCCCCATCCAAGTTTAGACTCGTTGCAACGTCAGCTCTTCATCTTCTTGACATGGTGGTCCTTGTCCAGAGTAGCTCGACATCGACGAGCTGTACGATACGCGCCGGCCGCCTACCGTCTAGATACGAAGCAAAAGCTCACCGGATCATTCCAAAGTCATCGACAGCATCATCCTGCATTGCAGGTCGGCGCAGGCTATCGTCATCACTTATCACCCAAGCCTTTCCTTTCCCCCACATAAGCGAGATGGGCAAAATGTGGATTTGCATATCTGGCATGTGGTGATTACTGGCTCTTTAAGCGCCGCATGGGCAAAAATACAAGCCAACACCACGTGCGCGCAGCCAGCCTGCATTTTCCTCATTGGCCGGTTATTCCAATGTGAGAAATACGCAATGGCTGGGGGCCAAAAAGTATCCTGCATTGCAGGACTTGGCTCAGTTGTTACTGTCGTGGAAGGGTTCCTGGTGCATGGTGGGTGAGAAAGATGAGAAGAACACTCTGAGCCAACTGGGCCGTTAGCCGTGGGTTAGCCCCTAGTGAGGATTCTAAAAATAGCTATTTTTAGCAGCTCACGCTAACGCTAGCCATCAAACCCCTGCTGCGGTATGCATGCCGCATTGCACGAGACCCCGCTTCGCACGATTCAGTCTTTTCATCACCTCAGGTCGCTGCCGGATCTGGCAAATGGTTGCCTCGATCCGGTCAATCTGTGAGAAAAATTACGGGCAGAGACGAACCGTACATACTTCCAGAGTAATCGGTGTAATATCCTGTCACGAATCATAACCCTCCGCCCTGGAAAGCGAGCAGTCTTCGGTCCCGTTCCAAAGTCCTTTGCATTCCGCAGCAGCTCAAACTCCGGAAGACCACCGTTGATTACCAAGCTGTTTAGCCTAGCGGGATTAGCTAAGCTTTGCGCGTTGCAGTATGATGTTGATGCTACGGCTGCTACGCTTGTCTACACTGAGAACTGCCTCACTTGTTTTGGTTCTTGACCGCAGCTGCCGATCCTGTCCGGGTAGATCCTATGCCAATTGGGGATTTTAGAAACTCCCTGTGCCGCTGTGGGCTGCTGCAGATTGATCTCTCTCGATCTCCAGTATGGATACCCGGCGCGCGATCCATGTACCGTAAGGAAACGACGTGGGTCATCTCTCGTGCCGTGGCGCAGTCCCGTTTCATCGACTGAGCGGCACATGTACGTACCTATGGATGCGGGGGGACATCGCTGTTCTTAGGTGTCTCCCGGGAGGCTAATTGGCCCACCATGATTGAAACATTCTTTTAGTATGTAAAACGGCGAGGTGAGGCCGAAGTATAACCCGCTCCCCACCCCATCCATCCATGCAAAGTCCCCAACGCGACGGCAACGGGGAGGAATGGCTCGGGTCCGATGCAGGTCAGAGCACAGAACAGCAAGCAAGCAGCCCATCATCCTGCGTAACTTACCTAGCACAAGCGCGCTTAAGTACGCCACGTGGAGACGTAGCCCGGTGCCCTGGCGAGAGAAAGACAAGATGAAAAGCCACCCTCCACTCCGCCTAAGTTGCGCCATCGGTGCCGAGACAACTCCACCCGAGCTTAGGGATTCTGGTGACGCATTCGTCAGGAGAGGAAAAAACGAGGAGATTCTTCCGCCACGAAAATTTCGGCGTGCAGAGCTGATACGAAGTATGCTAGCTACCCCGTCGGCTCCGAAGCACGGGCACGGACGATCCGCGTCCCGTCCTCCTCGGGAGCGAGCCGCAGTTAGTCTCCGTCAAAGCTCCCTCCTCTCTGTCTCTCCCCCTCGGAATCAGAAGTACATGTACGTATATATGGTCTTGGACGAAAAAGGACATCGAAAGATATCGAAGACATCGCAGGGTTCCATGGCTCTGGAACGATGCCCATTGGTCCCCCCCGTTCCCTCCCCCCCAAAAGCGAACATGGTAATGCGAACGTGGTAATGCAGAGAGGCATCTCGATGTGTTACTGCGAGCATACGTAATTAGCCTACCTGGATGCAGCCCTTCCCTACCTAGCTACCTAGATGCTGCCCACCTTTCGGTCCGACCCACGCGCGCGCGAGGTTACGTTGGTATGTCTGCATTTAGACGAACGAACAAGCTTTGAATGTATCTGCGCTAAGCGCAAGCGCGCTTGCGACGCCTTCTTTTTACCAGCCCGCTGCAGCACCTACAGGAGCCCTAAGTATAGCGTGCCAGAAGAGTGTCGCTAATGTAGGCTGCGAAATTTTCTGAATATTTCACGGCTTCCAATTGGCGACTCGGAATGTCTCTGCCGCATCTTGCAGTCATTAAATTTGTCTCTGATCATATTGGATCACTATCAGTCTGTCTGCTTCGGCACTGGGGAGAGGTACCCGACAGCCTGAAGGCGAGCTAACCTCTACGGCAACACCCATCCATCCTCCCAACTGGGCAACACCAGAGGATTGTCCTGTCTACCCAGCAAGCCAGGCCGCGCCGATTCTCCTTTATTTCCATTCCTACATAGCATTGGTTACCGGGCGTTCCCGAAGGCGCCACGGACGATATCATTTCCATTTGTGGGCACTTCTAGGGTCCCCGACAGATGCGAACGTACCCATATCTGGTGTCGGCTCTCTAGATGATTTCCCAAGAAATTAAGAGAAGAGGCTCTTTATGGACAGGCTTCGGCGCTGCGTGAATCGAAGCAACGAAACGGGCCTACCCTCCTTCTTCGATTGACCCGGGGATCTGGTTCCGAATCTTGATGAGGTTTCTATGGCATGATGGTAAGGTGCGCACAAGCCAGTAATGCCTCAAGCCTCGTCAGATGAAAGTTCCGATGGGTAGGGGATGTGGATAGTAGGGAATGCCCAAAAAAGACCATCTCAGTTCCGTAAACATCGATTCTGGCTCCTCAATGGAGTCTCCGCCAAAGAAGATCCTCGTCCGCAGATAGAAGGGGCAAATCATGGTTACGGCGTTCCTCATTCGCCAGCGGGCGCGGCGACCGAAGGTGTACTGAAAGACCCAAAACCTCCATGATCAGCGGCATTATTGTTCGCTGTTATCGTGCCGTTGAGGAGTGGGCATTTGCTAGGGTTGCGAAGTTAGCATGCTACATTTCTCACTAGGATGCATAATATGTGGATGAGAGTAAAATGTAAGAGAGTAAGGCCTGAAGCCCAATGCATCGAAGTGCCATGGATATTGAGCGCCTCGAGTAAGCAATGAAAATGCAGATCGGAAGCGGCTCGGTCCATTATGTCCATTTTACAGGACGAACCGGACTCTAGACACAGGAGGACATGTAGGGGGAACAAGGACATTTAAGAGAAAGCAGCGGTGCCAGTACCTCTTGTTCGTCTTGATGTGTCCCACTTGCCCACAGTTGGCGCATTTCCGAGTCGTGCCTGCTGACGCCTTATCGGCAGAAGACGGATCCGGCGACGCGTCGGGATTGGCGTTGGCATTCTTCTTCTTGCCCTTGCCTTGCTTCTCGCGGATCTGGCGGCGATCTTGGTTCTTGAGCAGACGCGAGAGCTCCCTCTCAACACTTGGATTACGACGTTAGCAACCGATACCACTTGAAATTGTCCTGCGGCAGATACACTTACAGCTTCTGCTTTTCCCGGTTGTCGTCTGCATCGGTTGACGGCTGCAAGCTATAGACACTAAAAGAACTGTTGGTTAGCGCAGGATAGTCATATGGCCTTGGGTAGACATACTCTCTGCTCTTCTCTTCGAGTTCTTTCCTCTGTCGCATGTAGCCCCTGATGACAACCATGTCGTCTAGGACGACAGATTCCGTGACGACCTCGCCGGCTGAGTTCCTCTTCTTACGAGTGATCCTCAACTTCTTCCTGCCGGCCCTGCTAGTGCCGCTCAGGCGGCTCAGCTGACTGCGGCCATCGTCAACATGGGCAGCAGGCGTCGCGGCGGATTGCCTAGGATTGAAGCGGTCGTCCTCGTTGGCCGTATCTAGGACGTCCGCATCATCGTGAGTAGTATCGTCGCTCAACGAAGCCTTCTGCCGCTCCCAGATCTGTCGGATGGCCGCGTTGTACATGTCCTGTTGCTTCTTGACATTATACGAGTGGCCGCCGTTCGCCTTACGCTCGCGCTCAATCGCGTCCGCCGACGTAGCAAGCGGACCCTGGACGGCGTTGATGTAACCTCCCTTCATCGAGGTCTTGATGAAGCTGAAGCCAAGGCCATGCCCCGTTGGGTCGCCCTCGCCGTGCAGCGCGACCATCGCCTTGCCGGCGCTGGCGTCGATGAAGTTCTTGGTAATTTCCCACGGGGCCATTCTAGCGATCAATGGTTCCTCACCAACGTCGTCTTCCTCGTCATTAGTGGTGTCCTTGGCGTTCTTCGGCTTCGGGTCGTAACCAGCGTGATTCAAAAGCTCTTGCCCAACCTGCATAGCCTCAATCAGGCAGACGTCTTCGGGCTTGATCATGGATCGTATGGCGTTTTCGTCCATCAAGGTCTGGCCTTCCGGTAACACCCAGGTCTTCCTCTCCCGGTCGTAGTGTAGGAACTCCTTCATCTTCTGCCGATTCTGGGGATCGTGTTGGCCAAACACATGAGGCGTTATCTCGGCGAGGCTCACATCCTGCGTTTGCTTTTTCTTCATCATCCTGTAAGATATCATCTTTAGCCGATTTTTGGCCGTGTTTGTGACCTTCCTAGCATGTGGGCCGGGAACCTCCATCGAGGGGAAGGTCTGTCCTACGGCGTAGACGTGGTCGATGTTCCGAAGATAGAACTTCGGACCCTCGGTCACGTTTGTGGTGTAACCGAGAAGGAAGTCGGTAGACCGAGGAGAGTGCTTGAAGATAGGGGCGCGATACATCTCGTTGTGAAGGGTGGGGACGGTCTCGCCCGGGTCCACGGTACCAAAGATAGAGAAGGGAGATCTGTCTTCGGGCAGCAGTACGTGGCTCTCGCCAATCTCGGCTTTCGAGGGCTTCTCCTCTTCGTACTGGTCCTTGCGTCGGTAATAGTTGATGACGCGGCTACCCATGCCGAAGTTCGACATCATGATAGGGAACTGCTCACAGTATTCGAAGAGCACCACAGTCGAGTTATCGTTAAGAGTGAGGTCCTTGGACGCCTTGAACACTTCGGTGACGCTTTTCCCTTTCCAGTCCTTCTTCTTGACCTTGGAGGGCTTGCGAACGCCGATCGCGTGTCTGACAAGTTTGTCGATGTCAAACCTTCTGCGATGGTGCTCCCAGAACTGCGTGGAAAGTTTCGTACGATAGAAGGGAAAGGTGAGTTTGAGAGCGGGCATGCTGTGCTCCACCGCGCGATTGGAGAGCACAGCCCGAACCTTACTCTTGTGGTTGGTCTTGAGCTGGTCATAGGCCTCGTCATTAGATATGTTAAAGTGGTGCCTGATGTCTCTCCCCAGCTGGCCGTTGGCCATACGCTTGGTTTTCTCTTCCAACTTAGGGCGCTTCACAGGTCGTTCAGACTGCGTGTCGTCAATCAACAGGTAAGGGTCGTTGAGGTCGAGTCTGACGCGTTTGCCAAACCGTTCCGTCGAAGCGACAAAGTCGCCGAATCCTCTCGCGTTGTATGAAGAAATATCGGGCAAACCGGGCTTGTACTTAGGGGTCTTCTTTTGCGGTTGCGATTGCAAGAACTCCCTGTCCCAATCATCCATTTCCTCGTCATCAGCGATAGCAAGAGATGCGGGCTGCTCGGACGTCTCCGGGGCTTTCAAGAGGGAGTCCCAGTCGTCACAGACGGTCGCGATCTCGTCCAAAGTGAAGCCCCCAACAAGCTCGTTGTCCGTATCGGAATCTTCCGAGAGGCCATCATCGATCTCCACAGCCAAGGCGCCAATGGTCCTACCCCAGTCGTCTCCCTGCTGCTGCGATCTCTGCTGCGTGGCTGTAAGGGCGCTATCGGGAATCCTGAAGAGCTTAGAGGTGTCCGCATCGAGCTCTAGTTCCAGCTTCGTCGGTACGAACTCGGGGGGGTCTCGGTCTTTGGTGGGAGGCTCCTTGTACATGTACTCGGCAGGCCACTGCGGGAAGAGTTGATTGTGGAATAGAGTCTTGTGCTTCTCAAAAGTCGGGAATTTATGGGCGAGAAGCTCCGCCTCGGTCTGAGGAGGAGGGAGGCCCGAAGGGTCCTCGGTGTTGGTCTGCATCACCCAGTCGCCTATCGCGTTATCTGCTGCCTCGGTCTGTGGAAAGTTTAACCTCATCCTCTCCGAGAAGCTCATCTTATTCCACTCCTCATCCGTGATGTTCCGCTCGTCAAGACGCTCATCGAGAGGTTTCTCAGCTTCGGTAGGGACGGAGATGTCTTGGGGTTTAACTGGATCGACATGGGCCACAGGGGAAGAGGGCAGACGGCTGCCATCATCGAGATCATCTTCACCAAATAAGGCGTTGATATCATCGTTGTCGTGACTGGTTCCCTCATCTTCCGTGAGGGCCGGGACTTGAGAAATTTCAGGGGCGGCGGCATTACTAGAGCCGTCATCGGAAGCGAGGTCGCCGTCGCTGATGTCCTCGAAGTCGATGGCGTCCACATCTTTACCTGCTTGATCGATTTCCTTATCTCCAAAACCCTCAAGATCAGGACCCTCATGCTTAGTTGTCCTGTCGCCAGCAAACATCAGCATCTGCTTGATATCCTCGTCGTCTTGCTCGGCTTGGGCATCCCAATCGATCTTCTTGAAGTCCGCGTCCTCTTTCCGGGTCTTGCCAGACGGATCGCCTTCGGTCTCCTGCGTCAAGCCATTTGTATCATTCATTCCGTTGTCGACGGGGCCATTTAGACCATTTATGTGTGACTCTTCGGCGCAGTCAAACTCCTCCATCTTGAGGGTGGCGGGCGTCTCTTGCATTTCCTAGCTCCTACCGTATTCCCTCAGGCGTCACGTCACGGGTCGTAAGAATGCTGCTAAAAGGCGTATCTCATCGCAGTCTAGAGCGTACCACGTCGGACGTCGAGCTTTTGTATCGAGACTCGGTACGAGGCGCCGCGTATTGCCGTCGTGATGTCTGAGTAATTCCCAGACTGATGGTTGTTGCGGTGGGATTGCGCAGAGACATGCAGGTAGGTAAAGTATGTAAAGTGCTGAATTGTCTCCGTTGCGACTGGACAAACGCCAAGAGTGGAGTAGGTAGCGCTTTAGGAAGTTTGGGTCGGTGGACCCCGGGTCTTTAGCCGCGCCGCGCCCGGGCTTTGCTCCATGTGTGGCGTCCAGGGTGTCCTGAAGTCGCTAAGGGGTACACGCCTACTCTAAGTACATAGGAAGGATACAAACAAGATGAATCGAGGCAAGTGACACATAGTGAAAATTATAACGCGACAACTTACCACAGCCTGTTCGATGACGCGTATCCTTCCGGAATTAGAATAAAGTAATACGAATTCAACGAGTTCAGGGTGAATCAAAAGTTGAAAACTGGTGAATGGAAGTTTAGCCTTTGAAGGTATATATCGTTAACATGCTAGTACCTAAGATATCTGATGGAACTGTGGCTGGTAAAAGAGGGTGGCAAATGTGGTTGGTGCATGTGGAACAGGATTGCAATGTACATACAATGCAGCCAGTATATGCCCAGCCCTGCAGTGCGACTGTACACCTCCTCACCTCTTGCGTTGTACTTATGTAAGCAAGCTTCAACTTTGGAATCATAACGCTCACTCGTGCCTCATAAGGTTACCTAATCTCAAGAGCAGATCACCGATATGTTCCCATCCTGCTTTCGAGCCTCCGACAAAGAAGGGTTGATGTCCATTTGCACGATTGTTACTTTCCGCAGGCGCAACCTATGACTTCATACCCACTTAGCCACGGAGGGGGTCTACTGTTTGACGCTATAACACCGACTGCGGAACCGACCTCACGTCAATAGGGGCTGTTAAAAATATATCCCGACATGGAAAGTCCTCAAAACGTAGGATAATAGAATTACCGACAATCTATCCACTTGATAATACCTACCGAAACTCGTCCGGGTCGTATCGGACTGACTTATAGCCGAGCTGCCTCCACCTTCCCGCGTACAGAGTCTTGGTCTAAAGGCATTGCGGTTAAGAGTTTCTCAAAGCGTTTACTTACTGTTTTGGGATAGGAAGACCTGTTATACGTTCAAAAACTTGTGGCCCATATTCAGCGCGGGGGGGACAGGGCAGCCAATACGTAACAACGTAACACTAAATATATGCCCGACTCGCTCCAAGGCAGTCGAGGAGGAGTCGAATGGGACGTATATATATAGCTCAGTCAATAGTGTAAAGCAGGGAGGTTACACCAAAGCACTCCTGCAACTAACATCAACATGGCGGGTTCGCAAGTATCAAAGGAGGCGCTGCAAGCGCGATTTGTGGGCAAGAGCCTTCACGAAGTCGGCACGCCGGCAGTGGTCCTAGACCTGGCCAAGCTGGAAGCGAACTGCAATCTCATGCTCGAAGCGGTCCAGAGGCTAGGCCTCGGCTGGCGATGCCACATCAAAACCCACAAGGTAAGAAGCAAGCAGCCACTTCGGCCGACTTTCGAACCGGACATGCGGCTAACGTGCGACCTCAGACGATCGAACTCACGAGGCTGCAAGTGGGAGACAAGACCACGGCGCCGGCGAACGTGATGGTCTCCACGGTCCTGGAGGCCGAGAACATCGTGCCGCTGTTGAAAGAGTACCAGGAGGCCGGTCGTAAGGTCAACGTGGGTGTTCCGGATCGCTGCCCCTCCCGCTCCACCTCCACCTCGTCGACCTTCTGCTGAAGCACGGAAATAACGCAGGTCTTATACGCGTTCCCCCTCCTCGGATCCTACGTGGACAGGCTGGCGCGCATCTCGGCGCAGCTCGGCGCGGACGGCCTCTCCGTCCTCGTGGACCACGCGGACCAGCTGCCGCACCTCGCGGCGCTGGCCGAGAAGTCCGGCGGCGATAACAGGCCCGCCGTGTTCCTGAAGATCGACATGGGCTACGGCCGGGCGGGCGTGGTTCCCGGGTCGCCCGAGTGCGAGCACCTCGCCGGCGAGCTCCTCCGCGCCGAGTCCGCCGGCGCTTGCACCTTCCTGGGGCTGTATTGCCACGCGGGGCACTCGTACGCGACGCGCAAGGACTGGGAGGCCCTGGGCCTGCTCGGCGAGGAGTTCGGCGCCCTGCAGCGCGTGGCCAGGGGTCTGCGGCGGCCGGCGGGTTCGCGCCCGCTCGTGCTGTCCGTGGGCGCGACGCCGACCGCGACGGCGATCCAGCACCCGGACCTAGACCCCGCCTCCGCCTCCCCCGGTTCGTCCGACGCCGCGACACCGGCGGCGCGCGTCAAGTCCCTGATCGCGGACCTCAGGGCGGACGGGTTCCTCGTCGAGGTGCACGCGGGCGTCTACCCGACGCTAGACCTGCAGCAGCTAGCGACGCACTCGCGGGACGCGGCGCGCCACCTGACGGCGTCGGCGATCGGGATCAGCCTGCTAGCGGAGGTGGCCTCGGTGTACCCCGGGCGCGGGCCCGGCGGCTCGGCGCAGGCGCTCGTCAACGCGGGCACGCTGGCGCTGGGCCGCGAGCCGTGCCAGGACCTGGGCGAGGTGCCCGGACAGCACTACGCCGGCTGGGGCGTCGTCGCGCCCTGGAACACGGGCAACCCGGCGCCGGGCTCCGGGTTCCCTGCCGAGCACGGCGGCTGGCAGGTCGTCAAGATCAGCCAGGAGCATGGCATCCTGGGGTGGGTCGGAGGGGAGAAGGAGATCCCGCTACGTGTAGGGCAGCGGGTGCGCATATGGCCGAACCATGCGTGTGTCACCGGTGCGGGCCATGGCTGGTATCTGGTGGTGGATAGCAGAAATGAAGGACGAGAGGACGAGATCGTCGATGTATGGCCGAGGTGGAACGGGTGGTAGGAGACGCAACGGTGGTGAAAGAATGGCGCTCCATAAAAGTACTTACAGAGAGTACTTACGGGATAATAGAGATACGTTTAAAGGGGCACTGAAGATGATAGGGGAATAGATGGCAGCCACAACAGATCTAGCTACGAAACATAGAAGCATATTACTCGAAATTTTACGGAAGCTCAAGTACTCAGACAAAGTTCGCGCCGGCTGAGAATCAAGCATTAAAACTTCGTGCTACCTTATTTTGGGGCCCCTTCTAGCTCGAGGTCACATGTCGCCTGCCATCTAGCCTTATAGATAAGACGCCAAACGCCCATTAGCCGCCAACATATGCCCTAACTCGCATCAGAATCCACCAACCCAGGGACAGCCGCTGCTGGGGTACCATGTGCGCCATAGAACGGACCAAGCTCATCAGCAACACCATGCAACTACTTGCAGCGCTTCTCGACAATGCCCACGCCGTTCTCCTCGTACTCCTGTTTGGATATCCACATCTGGTGGAAAGTGCCGAGGCTGGCCAGGATGCTGCCGCCGATCCAGGCGCCGAAGCGACGCTCGGTCGTCAGGCCGGCCGCGTGCAGCTTGATCTTCATGCCCGGGTACATATTCATGAGCTCGTTGTTCAGACGATCGTTGAAACCGTTGAGTAGACTGCTACCCCCCGTCACCACGATGTTGCCTAACAGGTTAGGTCGAAGGTCAACATCGACGGCGTTCAGGGCCGCGCGGATCAATTCCGGGATCGTCTGTGCCTTCTCGCCGTTCCCGTTGCCGTTGCCGTTACCGTTGCCGTTGCCGTCCGCTGCCGGTGCCGGTGCCGGTGTGGGTGCCGATGTGGGTGCGGTGGCAGTGCCAGAGAGCGCCGCGTTCTCGTCCCACATACCCTCCGATACGCGGAATCGCTCCTCCCGCCACATCCGGTTGGAGCCGTCAGGCATCTCGAAGACGCGTCCAGGCTGTGACTTGACGAGATCTTCATTTCCGGGGTTCAAGAACCTGCCTGGGCCGCGCCATACCTCCACGACGGATTCCTTGAACTCGGTCAAGAGGCGCTCCTCCTCGTAGCCACGGAATGAAGGGCTGATCTCGAAAGGAAACTTCCGCAGTCTGGCCTGGGGCGGCGCGCCGGCGTCCACGGGGCTCTTATTCTCAACCATAAACGTAGGCACGATGTCAACTTTAGGGTCGGCGTTCTCCCACATAGTGCGGATCTGCGAAGACAACCAGAGGCCACCGACCGGCGAACGCTGCACAGACCTCTTAAGGATCATGCCATCGTGGACGGCCGTGACACTGGTGCCGGCGCCGCCAACATCGACAACCAGCGCCGACGCCTTACCAGCGGCGAAAGCGGCGCACACGGGCGTCCGCGACAGCCAGAAGGCGGGGCAGCCCCAGTTCTCCATAACGATCTCGATGGCCTTCTCCCGCGCCTTAGCAGGATTCCACGGCGGCTCGGTCATAAGGAGGGGGTTCTCGGCAAGGGGCTTCTCGGCGCCCTCGATGGTGGCAGCGGCATCCTCCATGGCGACATCACCCTCGCCGTCTGCTGCTGGGTCGTTTAGGCCGTTCTTGTTCGGCGGGGTCTGTCTCTCGGGCTGGAGGCGCTTGATCAGCATGTGCTCCCACATCTCGGTAGCGGCATCCCAGTGTTCGACGACGCTGTCGCTACGGGACATGTAATTCTTGATCTCGAAGTCGGCGCGGGGGATTATGCACTCGTCGCCGAAGACATGGCGGTATGTGGTGGTGCTGGAATCGGTGTTGCTGGATTTTATACATCCATAGAATGACGGCAGAATGGATTTCGGAACATCTTCGCCAGCGAAGCCTGCGCGCGTGTGGCAGTAACCAGCATCGAGAACGAGTGCCGATACCTCATCTGAGGGGAGCAGGTTAGTGAGTTCTACGTACATGATATTTAAGCATACACGGTATGAATTGCTAAGACTGACCTCCGCCATAGACGTCCATGGGCGCCTGATTGTTTGAGAGAGGCTGAGAAGCCATATTGTAGGGATGTATGGCCGATTGGGAGGACGGGGCTGTATGGCGGTTGATGTTTTAGGTGTGTTGGTTGGCGCAGAAGCTCGGAAGCTTAATCGAGACGCCTATTGAATTTTTTAGTGGTACTGTAAGTACTCCGTTGATCGCGTTGGAGACTGAAGCTACCGACTGGAAGGGAATCCGAGTGTAAGTTGGCCCATGCTCTAGCCTTACATAGTATGTACCTGGGTACTGTACAATACTTCGTAGCTCTAGCTTCGAGCTTCCAATTCCACATCCCCGATCCTTGTCAAAACCTCAGGGGCGAGGTCAACATTGAGGGAATCGTCACGTCTACAGATGGCACCCGCAGAATGAGGAGTATGGCTTGAGACAGACTACGATAATCATTAAGCTATTACTCACAGGACAACTGGGAGCTAGTTTTAATTCCATCAATATGTCATTGATATCGGATGGCGATGAGGACTTCCTCTCAGATAACCAATCCAATGCGTCATCCTCAAGCGAGGACGACGCTCAACCACTACCTCCACCACATCAGAACTATTTCGCCCCTCCGTTCTATGGCCGTCCACCAACCCCGCTGCCACCATCTCCGTCTTTGACTTCGTTGCTCCGGCCGTCGCGGCCTACCACACCCGAGGTGTCGGATGACGAGCTGGGTCCGGTTCCGCGGGCATCCCCCAAGGTACCCACCTATGAGTACTATGGCTTCGTTTTATACCTCTTCTCATCCTTGGCTTTCCTCATCTACCTCTTGTGGTCATACCTGCCGTCTCCGTTTCTGCATGCCCTGGGCATCTACTATTACCCGAACCGCTGGTGGTCGCTGGCCATTCCCTCGTTCCTGGTCATGCTCATTGTCTACATCTACATCGCCTTGGCTGCGTACAACACCGAGATCCTAACCCTGCCCATGTCGTCAATAGAGACAATTGTCGACGAGGCGGCCAAGATCGCCGCCATCGACAGCAAGGGCAGGATCCGACTCGACGATGGGAAGCCCCTCACGGAAGAAACAGCGAAGCGACTCGACTGGAAGAAGATATGGAACAAAGGCACCGATGCCGTCATGGATGTCCCCCTCGCTGGCGTCTGCGAGGTGCTTTATGGCGACCTGGTCGATTCCGAAGATGAGGATGGACTTGATACGCATTGATTCTCATCATGTCCCCACTAAAGGAATACATGATCAGGGGTGAGCTTACAAAATAACGTTTCTCCTGAGTCCCCCCATTTCGGCGTCAAACAGCGTGGGAAGGATCGAAGCCAGAATGGCGCAAAGCCGCTGAAGCTCGAACACGACTTGTCGACAGAAACCCAAAGGGCAGGATAACGTTGCTTGAGTCAGCAAGACGCATGGGATCCTCACGCCCGGGCTTCCAGCATCATCGGACTGGCCGCAGCAGAGAGTTGGTAAACAGCTCCAACTAAGCGAGCGCATCTGTCCGCAAAAAGCAAGCGAGACCCGGTGGATGCCTTCGGCTTTTTAAAGATGCGGGCTGAAGTTGATGGAAGCTTCGGGTCGGTTTCCGAGTTGTGCAACGCAGCTGGATAGAACAAATCGGCAAAGTGGACGAACTCGACCGATCCGGCGGATCGATGTATGGTCTCAGCCTCTGTAATAAAGGGCAAGGCAATTGTTGTCTGTCGATGTTCTGAAGCTAGGAAGAATGCGAGTCTTAATACAACGGTTCGTGGATTACGCATCCCCATCCAGTCCCCTTTGGCTGCTTCTTCAAGTGCCGCCTATCCTCACTACTGCGGAAGATATGTGCTTTGCAGAGAGGTGTGAACATATGTACGCACAGGCTGAGTATTCACTTTTGAGCGCTTAAAGGAGGGGGGGCCATTGAAGAGACAACGAGCTGAAGATGAGGGCCCGCGGTCTTGAACTGCATAAGGGCGTCGCGGAAATTCGTAACGGGAGACGGTTCAATTCCGGTCTCTGTTCATGTAACTCCGTGCTAAAAACAATACCCAGCTCGTGCTTCCAAACCTAAAAGTCTCCAATACACCAAGCAGGGAATTTCATCTCCTAACGCAAATACGGATAATCCAACAATCGAGCCTTTTGCCCTCATAAATCAACCATGCAGCCTCAAGCGCCCGGGCTCATGAGCCGCTCAGTTCGCAGGCGCCCGTAACGCATTGAAGAGGCTCCTTGAGCTTCGTTTTGCGTGGTGCGCTAGGCTCGCCACAACCGGCGCTGCCTATGAGCATCCCGGGGAAATCAGACGCCCGGTCCGACAGCTCGGAGGAAGTAGAGTACTCCGACCCCGTCGGCTCCTCCGGGTGCGTCTCCGCCCCCTCGGGGATCGGCACCATGGCCGACCTGGTCCATATGTGCACGGCCTTGCCCCAGTCCAGCCCCTCGAGGCAGCCGCCCTTCACCGAGACGACATTCTTGCTCTGGTCCCTGCCCGTCAGCTCAGCTCGCTGCTAGGCCCTCCCCTCTACGGCGGAGCATCGGTTTGCGAGGTGGCATCTGCCAGTTGCGATCGAGCTTTTTGCTTACCGGAGTCATGTGTAAGAGCCTCGTGCCACATTGGCGACAGAAATAGCTCGGTAAATATCAGCTCAGGCGAGCGCGTCCGTGCATTATGGGCCCCGTACTCACCAGTGAAGTGTATGACCCGAGGCAGTCAGTCGGCTGTCTCATAGTTCGTCGTTAGTTGGTTAGTTTAGCAAGCGTAGGGTTTAGTTCATCGGACACGATCGGTTCGCCGTGCTTTGTTGGTGCGGTGACTCACGTATAGCACGACAGCAACTCGGCACTGGGGAGTGGAAATCGGGGAAATATGGCGGAGGTCCCGAATGCGGAGCTCGTCTGCCTGCGACAATCCGAACAATGGCAGATGTAGAGGGCGAGCGGCTCGGGGATGGGCGTCCTGAACTGGACAGCCCCGCATTGGCACCGAGCTTCCATGGTTGACGAGTCTCGACTGACCCCTCGGTGAATAACTAACTGAATCAATAGAGGCAATTGGTGCTCGGACGTACTTACATATATATATATATAAGTATATCTTCAAACATCCGCGACACGTGCCTAGGTAGGCGATAGACCCGGGGCCATGCAGAGTCACACTTCGCTGTATGATAAGGATCCTTGAAGCTGTTGGAGGCGTCCTACTAAACCACGCGCTACTCCAGCCCATCCACACGCGTTGGTAGATCTTCCAGCATTCTCCGCTTACCCTTTCCAGCGCGGTGATACGTAAATTCTTGTATCAAGCTGCAACACGCCGCCTGAGTCATCAGGTTCCACGACGCGAAATCACGTGGGTTGGCGTCTGGTATGGGGCAACGACGTATGCTGCCTAAGTACTTATTTAGACGACCACGGACAGTAATCAATTGCAAGCAGCGGTGAACTCGCCTTGGCAGAAATACTTGATCAAGGAGAAAACTTTCTTCCCGACTGAGGCTTAAAACAATGCACTCTGTTTGACAAGTCAATACATAGGTTCATAGCTAGGATCTCGCTTTTGGTTTGAAGGTCCTTGGCAGCGGCGGGCGTCGTGGATGCACCCCTGAGTGCTCCGAACTTCGGACCATGCAACCAAGGAGTGAAGGTTTTGCCTATGGTACGAAATTTGAGTATCAAAACTTGATGGGTGAGTAACTGATACCAGCGTCATCTCGGATACGACCTCTGATCTATATTTCAACCATCCAAGAAGCTTGCAGTGAGGAATATAGTATGAGCGAATATCGACGAGGTCGTAACATCCGGTCACAAATGTCAACGTGGGCTTCGGGGTTGCTATGGATGATACTCTATTGTCTCGCGGCTGCACAGTTGGCCTTGCCGCAGCCGTCCCTAACTACGACAGAGTGCTTCATGTAGCCATCTCATCCGGACGGCCTAAATTCGTATACATATTCTGTTCGGCTCCGAAGGCAGCCGCTTTGGAGGTGTCGAACGACACGCCTTGCAAAGCCGATCAGTCTGTCCCTATATAATCGACGATTTGGATCTGTTCCGCTTCTATTTAAGAGCTTTCATCGACAAATACGGCCGTGGAAACCGATTGGATTCCGTGGCCAACAGTTTTCTTCATGGCTAATTTTCCCCGTCCTTGCTAGGCATTGGGGGGCTTGCATGAGCTGAACGCCTACCCTCCCGCGACTTACCATGCTTCGGGTCCAAAGTATCCCCACTAGGCTTC
Organism: Monosporascus sp. mg162; assembly: GCA_004155945.1. Taxonomy (NCBI): domain Eukaryota; kingdom Fungi; phylum Ascomycota; class Sordariomycetes; order Xylariales; genus Monosporascus; species Monosporascus sp. mg162. The sequence goes on from QJNY01000306.1 coordinate 93,839, forward strand.
CAAAGCCATTCATAGCCGCGAGACTTTAAAGTATCTTAGATGTATAACTCTGGGTTGTCCTACTGCTCGTTTTGGATGAAGCATAAACTGCGGGCCAAACAAGTTCCACTTTCGTATGGTTACTTAATCCCTTAAGGGTTGATCATCCGCGTCCAAGACATTCAGGCACGGCCGTGCTGCCCTATTCTGGCCCGCGCCGATCCGTGCTTTTGCAGTCCTCAGATGACCGGGGCCGGGAGGCTGCTCTGCCCTAGCTTCGACCTGAAAACGACCCCCCTGACACGAAGCATGCTATTCTTCAAGGGTGTACTAAGTCGCAAACCTAAGGCAACGCTGTGACTATGACTTAAGTAGGCCGGACCCTCTTGGATTTGAGCCGGTGCCATTGGTTGTGCTTGAATGGTTTATACTGGCCGTATATTAGTAGAGTGGCAGCTTTGAGCCTATCGTGACCTCTGTCCGCCTGCCTGCGCTTACCAGAACTTGGTAGATGCTCGTCGAGGTTATTGTAGGAATATATACGATCAAGAGTCGCAAATATAAGACAAGACTCCCAGTACGAAACGAGCGAACCATTGCCCCAGCTGTCAGAGCAGCTGATGTGCGCTGCGCGTTAGTCGAGGCAGATGACCTTCCACTGGTCGTCTAAGAAAGAGTTATGCGACAATCCGTTGAAGTAGCGCTGTAGATCTCCTTGGACTAACACCTTCACCCCTTGCTCTCTCTCCAGTACCCATGTTGTCTATAATATTGGCTTGTAGAAAATGAAAATGTAATTAGTTATGCTCCTACCCTGCCTCTGATTCCATTATCATACAGATAGCAAGCCAGAATACGAGCTGGCGAATAAGTCAACCGTGATTAAATCACTGCTGCTTTTTTCAGGCGTATTTATCGGGTCATACGAACGAGGGTTTCTGTATCGCCTGATAATACAAACCCACCTCTTCAAGTGGGCTTATTGATTAGCCTCGTCTCGCTAAGTAGAATTGGTTGAGCTGTCCTTCGCCCATGTGCCCAAGTAGGGAAGGGGAAACGGTAGACATGCTTCCTGCAGCTATCCCGTTGTCCGTCACCGCCGACTCTTAAACACTATGTTGGTTAAAGGCTATTTTACCGTGCCGTCTTGGAACCGGGAGGGAGTGTTCCGGATATCATATTCATCTGCCGGCTGTAATCCCTAGGCCGGACGAGAAGAGACTACCCTAACTCCACCGGCACCGATACCTACCCCTACCCCTTAATACCGTGAACCTCCTCTTTTCGGTCGAAAGGGGCCTTCTTAGTAGCGTGCGCTTCTACAAGTGGCTGAGGCTCTGCTCAACCGAAGCGCCGCCTCTGCCTTCTGGTTCTTGACATATTTGCCACGGCAGTTTCTCTGAGCGGTGTGACGGAAGCAGCATATTTTACCTAACAGTATGCTCTAACAGCCCCAAAGCCTTTCTCTGGATTGGATGTCTTCTAGTGTAATGCCTTTTCATCCCGAAGTCCACATCCCGCCTCGTGATTTCTTAGGTAATCTCGCCAAGGAAAGCATCTCGCTCGGGTCAGCCAGCCACAGTGTATAGTCAACTTCATCTTGGGCGCGAACCGGTATTGAGGTTGCAATTGGCGGGAAGCTGCAGTCTGCATGATTCGTTTCAGCTGGTGTTTGCCAAAAAGGGGGGAGGCCTGAACAATGGACCACCAGACGTCGGTCTGACCTATCAGAGCCGGTCTCGTCATATGTCATATAGCTTGTGGTACACGTACGAAGCAAACAGGTACTTTCCAGGGCCGTTTACTTCGTACTCTCAAAGCTTACAGCTACAGCGGGTTTCAGTAGCCCCGCACACGTCATACTTACGAGCCGTCACTCTTCCCCTCCTCAGTGCCTGTTATAGCGGGGAAGCTATTTTCAAGCTCTCTCCTATTTCGCATTGCATCTCGAGGCCGACTTCCCCTACATACATCCATCTGCTACTATTCGAACTCGGTTTAATAGACATATTATATTTAGTACTTCTAAATACGATTCACAATGTCGATGTTCGGCCTCGGAAGAGATGACGATGATCGCCGCGGTGACCGGCGCCAGGGTACGTTCATTCGCGCCTTGCTACTGTCACCGGCTGGCGGGGGCAGGGTAACATCCCACCCTGGACGGCAATAACAAGCGACTAACATGTAAACCACAACGACAGATTACGGCGGGAATAGTAAGTTTTATCCGGCCGTTCCGCGAAACCAACCAAGCCGGGGGGAGAAACCTCCGCAACAAGACAAATCGGGCCCCGGAATCCCTCTGACTGACGCGCACAAAACCCTACAGTCCCGCACGGCGGCGCCTACCCGGCAGGCGGAGGTTATCCGAGCCGCGACGACGACGACGACCTGCACGGGGCCGAGGAGGAGGCGGCGCGCCACTCCGGCGGCTCGGGCGACAGCAGCTTCTTCTCGACCATCCTGGGCGCCGTGAAGCAGAGGAAGCAGTCGCTTGCTGACGAGGACATCGACGAGGACGGTGCGTACCGCGATCCAAATTCCCCCCTCCCGACATCTTTGGGGCCCTCCCAGCACCGCACTCTTTTAGCCAACTAACTAACTGGCTGACTAACACGCCGCCTCCTCAGACGCCGTCAGGCAGCACAAGCGCTTCTACGATGACAAGGACGACGATGATGCCGACGACAGGAGCATGGGCTCCGCGGCCGCGATGCAAGCCCTGAAGATGTTCTCGAGCGGCAAGAGCGTGCGTCTATGCTATGCGTCCCCTGCCCCGCGGTCTTCCGCCGTCCTCTCTACTGACGAAGATAAACAAATCCAGCAGAACCAAAGCCAGGGTGCGCTCATCGGACTAGCCATGGCGGAAGCGAGCAAGGTGAGAGGACACGAAGAAAGATCAACGCTTGTCCGGCGGATGACTAACGAGCCCCCGACGCGTTTATAATAGCTGTTCGACCAGAAATCCTCGCAGGGCAAGGTCCCGAGCGAGACGAGCAAGGAGTCGGCCGTAACCAAGGCGGGTGAGATGGCGCTCAAGTTCTACCTCAAGAGTCAGGGAAGCAACAGCGGCGGTAGCGATTCGAACATGTCCGGATTGCTGGGCTTGGCCTCCAAGTTCATCAAGTGAGATGGAGGAGGGCTCGGGGCACTATTGCGAAGCAGAGCTAGCTGGGTCTTCGGAAGTCCTCTATGGTAGGTAGATCGTGCGGCGTAAGTACGATGGGCTAGGGCTGAATTCATGAGAATGTCTTCGTCATGTCTTGATGACAATTATTTTCACGTGCTCGGATCGGAAACCCTACCGTGTGATTCTTGTTGGACATCTCATATCTAGGTCCACCGATGACGGTGGAGATAAGGAGGGTTGTCGACCTTCAGTGAGTGGAAGATGTGAGCAAGGACCTGACGGTTACCGACTGGAAAGTCTTAAGACGTTGGTCACGAATCGTATAAGGCATTCCGTATTTTGTAGCTATGATATAAGTAAAACGGAGAAACTTTCGGTGTTGTCTCCATTCATTGTTCGCCATCTGTGCAATATTTGTACAGGGAGGCCTGTTTGACTCTTGCTTGGCGTCGCCCTCCTGGCTCAATCCGTCCAAAACAAAAAAGAGAAATAAATTGCCGCCTGCATATCGCAATTGTTGCTTAGGTATCTCGAATCAAAAATTAGCTGTCGTTAAACATAAAGTAGTCGACGTCGTTCAAACCACCAGCACCCAGTTTTTAGTTCGGCACCAGCGCCTTAACCTCCCTTCTCGAAGAATTGCCGAGCGCGCCTCTAATCCGTGTACGAAGAGGTCGCCCGAATACACCGATACGCCACCCACCCCCATTCCCATCACAATTTAACAGAGAAAGCAGGAACGGTAGGAATCCTGCAGGTGGCAGACCGGCCGAGTCTTAGTGTTCAATAGTGGACGACATAGGCGCATGACCGCCGCCATTGGCGTTCTTCTTCTTTTCTTTTTTGGCCCACCGAAGACCACACGCATTGCATAGGGTCTTGGGACCACTAGGCCCCTTTCTCCATTCAGGGGAGTCGAGCGTACCTGGTGCCTACTGTCAGTATATTCTCCTCTCGGCATAGGATGAGCAAAGAGATGCAGCATACCGCAGTCGGTACACACATATTCCTCGGCGACCTTGAGTTTCTTCTTCTTCTCTCCGGTACGAGGGTCCCGGTCGATCGGTATCGCAATTCCGGCGTCACCCTTGATGAGCGTCGGGCTTGAATTGCCCGTGGTGATTCCACGGCTTCGCTCTCCTTCTAAATACCTCAAGCCGGTGAGCATTTCTATGGTGTCGGTATGAGATGCACCTTCGTATCTGGTCATTTTGTCCCTGATGGAATCAGGCCGGTTGCCGGCCGTCACACCTTCGAGATTCTCCCTCGTCAGCGCGATGTTGAACGACGTCGATCTCTCCGGAGGCTGCATCGACTGCAGGTCTACGCCCCCTGGACTAAACATGCCGCCGCCATGGTTGGAAGTGATGATGGTATCATCCGACCGCGTCACGTCTGATCGGGCGTCCTGGCCAACCAGCCAGCTTTGTTGCGAGGCCTCTTCCTCTTCCTCCTCCCTCCGTAGTTCCGCAATTCGGCGTCTTAATCTTTCATTCTCGATCTTATGCTCTAGAAAGGAGTCCAGCAGTGCTGCGTTCTTAGTGGGATACGGGCGGGACATCATGAAGACGGCCTGACAGAAGGGAGATTTGTTCTTCGGGTTCGGGGCGAATTTGGCCGCGGCGATATGGGCGTGGCCCACAGACTCGAAGATGGCATAGGAGCCGTCTTTCTTCTTTAGGCGGTAAAACAAGCGCAGCGGGTTTCCCGTCGCTATCGACTCGTTCATCTCCGACGTGAATGTGCCGACGTCGTCGGGGTGGATGAGATCCTTGAGAAAGCGTTCGATCAGATCTTCGGATTCGTGGCCGGTCAAGGCAGTGACGCTTGGCGATACGAACTTGATCCTCCCCTGCGCGTCGAGAATCTGGAGGAAATCCTTGATCTCCTCGACGATCTTTGCGGGCCAGTTCCTCCTCTTGGTAAACTCGGTCAAAGTACTCCCGGTCCCGGTCCCGGTCCCGCCCTGCACGCCCGACGGCGTGGGCGCCCCGAAGCCTGTAGTGATGGTCGGTGCGGAGTTCATGGGAGGCGTGCCTTCGGCGTTGGCCGAGAATGCGTTACTGTCATGAGTACCTGCTACGGAAGTCTGCGGGATTGAGTCATTCGGTACTGGCGGTTGCAATTGTGGTTGCATCTGGGAGATGTCATTGAGCCCATCGATATTCATGGCCATGCTATCAAAACTGGGGAACATCGAGCTATCGTACAGCGACGACATCATGTCGTTTGGACCCTCCGCAGCCATCTAATAAACTTCTTGTTAGCTTTGAGGGTGCTTTTTGGTAGGGCTGTCTAGGGGGGGGGGGGTCGGT
>QJNY01000307.1:0-99220 GCA_004155945.1 Monosporascus sp. mg162
GGATGGTATAAAAAGAGTACGAAATCGCGGTAATGTAATCGTTTCGTTATCAGCAGAACGTAACGAAATACCGGGAAATTCGGCAAAAATAAAGCTTTTTCATTACAGCTTAATAAAATACGAAATATTTGCCCTTTTTTAAATATGTACGGAAATTATCGGTTTGAAAACTTTTTTGTTTTAATACGGCGTTTCCGAAAAAATTACGTTCCGGTATATTTGCAGAAATAATATAAAGATAACGTCTCAAATAAGCTCTCCGGATGGACAAGCTTCCCGGATGGTTTTTAGCACTCCGTAACAACAAATTCGAATTGATTAACCATAACACATCAAATTAATTAAAATTAATTGGATTCTTTTTTATTAGACGTATTTATAACTTTTTTACAAGTACGCGTATTATATTCGGGCTTGCCGCAAACGCTATACTTCCGTTCCTTAGTTTCAACCCTTTTGCGACAACTCCTTCCAGCTTCTATTGGCTGCATTTTTTTACTATCCTCTTTTTTTTGAGCCAGAAGAGCTTGTCTTTTTTGTATAGTAAGTGTTCCTTTTTCTTGAAGACGTTTGTTTTTAGTTCTGCGACGTTTGCTTAAGATGTGGTTTGGTTCGCGTAATTAGGGAGCTTTTTTCCGAAGAAGAATATTTTCGTACAGAAGTAATAAATAACTTTTAGTTAAAAAATTAACCGATTTAGCTATTTTAGTTAACGAATTACCCTGTTAGTTTTTAATCTTTTTTTGCAAATAACGCGATTGCCGCATTACTTTCTTGATATTTCTAGAGGTTTTCGCGAGCGGGGAACGAATGGAACCGGCGGAGGTCAACGGGGAAACGGTCGGCATAAGTATAACTGGAGGAACTTCCAATTCGGAAAGAACGTTATTGGAATTAAATGGAATAAAATCAGCTTTCGTAAATCCAGCTTTGATGTTATCGGACGTTATGGCAGCTTAGAACGTATCGTAGAAGCCGGCAAGAAAATTTTCTTTGGCAATATAGGTATGATAACGTCGTATTAAGTCCTCGATATAACGCGAATACGCGCGTTTCAAAATAGAAAAATAATATATATCAAAAGGTTAAAGTCGATACGAAAAATGCGCGGGCATACAAAGCGTAATAATATTATTGTTAGCGCAGTATTTTTCGAATTTCATCGAATAGTGGCTTTTATGGCCGTCGAGGATAAGGAAACGTTTTAAACCTTTCATACGCGTCCGAGTATGCTTGTCAAAATGCTAAATTTATTCGAAACCTAATTTATTTGTTATCTAGCTATTATTACTTAATGTAATTTTCCAATCGGCTGCTGGCGGTAGGTTATCGCGGTACCAGGACTTAAGATAATATTTCCCCGTTATAATAACAAATAACGGTACAGCCTAACCTTAAGAATTAATAACCTGGATAACTGTAACCTATTTTTTATTCCCTTATTACGCTTATTTAAGTTTTCCACCTTTTTCGGTACTGGTAATTACTATGCCCGTTACTATAAGAAGCCTTATTAAAAATCTAGTTTCGTCGAAATTGTCAATATCCTTTTTTACGATGCCGCACTTCGCGATTATAACCCGAACAAGTTCGAATTACTTGCGAAATGTTTTTAAATTTTGGGACAGGATCCGTTAATAATCGATTTTCCGATTTAAACGGGTTTAAAGTTTTCGTTGCCGTTTAACAAAGTTCGACGCCCATTTAACTTTAACGCGTTCGGTAACGCGTTAGGCAAGCAGTATATTGGCCATATCCTTAATATGCTGAAGCCGGATAGGAAACGCTCGCGTATTTAGGTTAAGGACGCAGCCGATAATGGATTTTTTTTCGGTCGGCGTTAATTTTCGCGTTTTAGGTATATAATTGCTAATAAAAGGTATACCGGTATATCGTTTACATAAAGTAAATTAAGGAACTTTATAAATAGAACTAAGTATCGCATAACTAAATTTCGAGTTTCGTTTTCTAGCCTGAACGGCTAGGTTTATTCTTGCGTTTTTTGTAAGCCGCTCTATATTGTTAGTGTTGAGAAATAAACAATTAAAGTTAGGTAGCTAAGATGTGCCAAAAACCATCCGAAGAGCTTGTCCATCCGGAGAGCTTATCTAAGACGTTAATATATTATCTTATTATTTACTATTATTTATTAACAAACAAAAGAAAACGTTAAAAACGCGTATAATTCCGAAGTAATGACGTATATATGTCAATTACGACGAAATTGTATAAAGTCCTGTAACGGTTAAAATAATAACCCGATAACTTTTTCGTTTAAAGAAATTAAAAATACGCCTTGATATTTAATATCGCAAAAAGAAAAAAGCGTAACGTCAACTTTACGAAAAAACAAATTCACTCCGGAATAGAAAAAAGTAAATAAAGTATTTTAAATTTCGGTAAAGTTAATTTAAAAAAAAAAGTTAAATTATACGAAAATCGAAAGAAAAACGGTATCGCAATGCGTTAATAACGGTAACGAAATATTTTATTTAAGGCCTAAAGTCCGGAACTAATAAATTAACTAAAGACGCGTAAAAGTACGAACGTAACGGAACCGATGTAATAAAGCCGTATAAACGGCAAAATATGAAATATCTTTACTTTCTTTTTTTACTTTTTTTGTTCGTTGTCGTAGTAACCGGCATAAGTACGTGTTATAACCGTACGCAGTTTTATAAAAATTACGGCTTAAAATAATTAGCAAATATATAACGTTAACGTAACGGTACCGTAACGAAAATTTATTTTATTAATAGTAAGCTGTTCGACGGCGGTAACGACGTACGTTAATAACGTAATAATTACGAAATCGGAGGCCGTAATAAACGTAACCGGAATATTAGCTAAAATAAACGTAAATGTAAGCATAAATACCGTGAAAGGTACGGGCGTAACCGTAACGGTAAAGGCGCGGGTTAAAGCGGTAAAGGCGCGTTTCGGAACCGAACGAAAGATACGTAAAACCGCGTTATTAATTATATCGAATTCGATATAACGTTCCACACATATAAGCGCCTTACATATATGAGCGCCACACTTTTTAGCATCTTGCAACAACAAATCCAAATAACCTAACCACAACACATTTAATTGATTCTAATCAATCGAATACTTCTTTGCTAACTGTTTTTATAGCTTCTGGACAAGTGCACGCAATATATCAAGCCCTGTTGCGGACGCCATATTGCCATTCCTTCCTGCCAACCCGGCCCAACCGACCAGCGCCCAACGCGTCCAAGTTAATATTTCCCCCATTTCCTATGACTCAAAGCCGACCGACTAGATAACTATTTTCGACCGAATCCTTAACCCAAATACGCGAACACTTCTTGTCCGGCTTTAATACGTTAAAGATATACGTCGGAAAACGTGTTATAGGATGCGTTGAGAACGCGTTGGAAGGCATGTTGGGGGGTCCGTACGGGGCGTTTCGCGGGGCGTTTTGCGAGGCGTATAGCAGGGCGTATCGGACTTGATTTTTCAATAACTCGAAACTTACGCAATTATACGATTAAAATAAACGTTTCCCAGAAAAAGGAATACTTGCTATATAAGATAAACAAGGTCTTTTAGCTAGTAGAAAAGTTATAGCAAGGAATTGCTGCTAACAGCTGCTAAAGTTGGTCGGTTACAGGCGGGATAGCAGGAAGGAATAGCAATATAGCGTCCGTAATAGAGCTTGATATAATGCGTGCACTTGTCCAAAAGCTATAGAAACAGTTAGCAAAAAAGTATTCGATTGATTAGAATTAATTGGATGTGTTGTAGTTAAGTTATTTGGATTTGTTGTTGCGAGGTGCCAAAAAGCGTAGCGCTTATATGTGTGAGGCGCTTATATGTGTGAAACGTTAAGCTTAATACGTTAACGGAACATTACCGGCGTAATAATAACGAATTTACATTTTCGTCGTTATTATCGAAGTCGGCGGCCGCCTCGAAAATTGTTACGGCGGCGCGGATATCGGCGTCCTCGGGCAATTACGGAAAGTTAACGGTAGTGTAACGGGGCCGGGACGGTACGTATCAGAACGTAACCGTAACGTAAACGTACGTAATCGTAATATATATTACCGGAACTTAAATAAAGGTTAACGAATAATACTAGAACGCGGAAAGCGCGTAATAATAACGGTATTTACCAGAAAAATAAATACAGCGGTAATAATAATTACGGGTAAAGCGACGTATATAAGCGCAATATCGTAACGTACGTAAAAGGTTACGCAACTTTTCGACGTGTTTTTTGCGGCCGGGGTCGCCGTTATCGTTATTTCGTCGTTTTCTTTATATAACGGGTTAATAACGATATCGATATGGTACTGGAGAACTTTACCGGGGCGTTATTGCTGCGGTAACCAGCGGGGCCGCCGTTACCGTTCGGGAAGCTGCCGGAAAGGTCGTTATTAGGGATAAAAATAATAAGGTTGCCGACGGGAACGGAAACGACTTTGATAAATATTATAAAGTAACGTTAACGACGTAAAACCGGAACTGGTACGTAACGGAATTTACTGGTTAATAAATTAATAAAAAGTTATAAACGGTTAAAAGCGGTTACGTAATAAAGCCGATACGGGCAAATAATAAATACAACTTATTTAAAAACGGAATATAAATTAGAAAAAGTTAAAAACTGTTAATAAAAAACGGAATATACCAGGGCGGAAACGTAGCGGCGTAATTAAGGCGGTACCGATTACTTTTATACGGCCCTGCTAGAATTGCGTCGTTGCCGTAAAACGATAACGGAATTCTAGAAGGCCGTTGGCGAGGCCTGCCGTATTAGTAGCGCCGTAACGAAATTTACCGTACCGATATTGCTGTTATACCGTATAGGAAAATATTTATAGTATTATTAAGTTGCCGAAAAAAAAGGAAAGGAAAAAAGGTTAATTATAATAATGGCAATTTTTATATTCGGAAAACCTATTTATTTTTAAACGTTTTTAAAGTAAAAAGGTTTTCTAAAACGCGAAAAGCGTGCCGGAAAACTTTAAATTTTTCGTCGAAAATATTAAAAGTAATAAAACATAAAGGCTTTCCCCGGGCCTTTTCCGGGCTAACAGCGGTGAAGTACCGTATTTGCCGTAGCAGCGCTTTAAGGAATTATATGAAAATAAAAGTCTTTTACCGTTTTTTACCTAGCCTTATTTTAATCTGCTCTGAAAATAATAAGGGCATTTATAAAGACCTAAAGCGGTACCGGAACGTATTAAAGAAAATTAATAAGATCGTTCTTTTTTTTTTTACCGCGGTTCAGTACCGTACCGGAATAATTAAGTTAATTAAAAAAGTAATCTTTTAACGACGGAACGGTAAAGAACGTATCGATAATGCTTTTATAACGTAACGTAACCGTAGCGTACGGGTTTTACCTTAGGCTTTCCCTTGGTTTTACCCTACGAAATATGTATATATATAGTAAGAATACTGCATGCCTTAAGAGCGATACGGCGTATGAATAATAATAATAATAATGATAATAATGGGGTCGTATAATTTCTCGTTTTTACGGTATATTAATAACAACTCTAAGGTTTCCTTAAACAATGGTATCTTTAGTTAACTTTAAGAATTTAATCGGATTATTATTATTTCAAGGTTTAACCTTATTAAATTTAGTATTATAAGGGTTATTAATTAATCGGTATTAAGTAATCGTATCCGAAATAATACTTTAAATTTTCGTAAAACTAGGGAAATATAATGTGAGGAATAATCCGTATTATATTTAAACTTAAATAATAATTTCAAAAGATTTCGATAGGTTTTTGAAAAAATTGCTAATCGTAACCTAATTAATATTACTAGTTTTTAAATTACTTAAGTTCTAAAATATTTTTCACCAGGAATATATTTAAGCATAAGGTAAATAATTATCCGCGATAATTATTTTGGGTATATTTCCCTTTTCTCTCAGACTTCACAAATAAACAACTTCCTTTTATTTTCCGCCTAAATAACCTTATCTTAATTAATGCTTTATCGTTTATTTTTTAATCGTACCTTTTTTAACTTACCAAATAATACCTTTATTATTAACTTAAACGTTATAATACTTAAGCTTAATAAAAATAGAAAATTTTAAATAATACCGCTGAATAATAACTAAACGGGATACTGCTCGATTAATATTAAAAATGTTCAAAATATATCGTATAGTATCTTTTTTCTAATGCCTATATTATATTAAGGGATAATATTCCTTTTTCGATATTTTTCTTTGCTTGCAAAATAAATAATTCCATAACTTTATTTCTTTTTTTGTCTATATTCGTTATTTTATTTATATCGTTAATCTTATCGTCGTTGCACTTATTTTAATTTATCTAAATCTTAATAACCATGTTGTCAGCGACATAATTTTAACTTTTTTAGCCCTTTTTAATTAAATTTTATAATTTATCCTATTACTTAATCTTTTTATTAATACATATAATATCCTAAAATACCCAATCGGTTTAAAACTTGGGTAATTAATTTATACTTTATAGCCGGTTACCTATACGCGTTTGTACTTTTTCGCCATCGTTTAAATAAAGCTATTTTCGTAATAAGGCCTTAATTTAACAACTTTTTTATTAATCGTACAAAAAGTCGCGTCGTTATTATAATTGCAGTCTTAATTATATTCCGCTTAAGTTATCGTAGCCGTAACTATTGTCGTAATTATATTCGAATTCAGATATTTTTAATTAGAATTTCGTTTTTTCGTTTTTTCCGACATATTAATCGGTAATTAAGGTCCGCCGGCAGTTAACAAAAGCCAGTATCCTTTCCTTGATACCTATTTAAATTGGGACGGGAAGACTTAATTCCGATTAGAGCATTTTTAAAAACTAGGTCACAATAAAATAGCCGAATAAAGCGGTAATAAAGGTAACGCAAAACTGTATTATTTGTATTAAACCAGACTGTAAAATATAGCATGAATCGATTATGGACGACGATGGATAATAGCTCGGGGTTGCGCCCGGCGAGAAGAACTCCTAGAAATACTCATGTGGAGATAACTAATTAATCAGCCAAGCCATGCCCCCTGGCCTTATACCCTGCACTATTTTATTAATTAAAAAGTTATATAGATTATTTGAAAGTTTTAAAGTTGGGCTTTAAAACCTTATATACCATTCCCAGACGCGACGAAGGGCCTTTAATCTTTTAGAAAGTAACTTGATAAACCTCGTTATAAAGCCGAAATTTAATATCATTACGCGTTTTTAATTATTTCGAATATACGGTAACGGAATTTTTTGTTATAAAGTAGATACCCGAATTCGGGTTTAATTATGTAGATTTTAGCCTTTAAAGCGCGCTAAAGATATTCCATAAGATTTAAATCGGGCGAATGCGGAAATTATTCGATTGCTTAAATGCTATAGCTTTCGAAAATTTCTTTATAACGGCAGCTTTATATATTAGAATATTATCTTAAACGAAAGGATCGCCAGCCTTATACAACGGAAGCAAATCTTTCTTAAAAACATCGTAGTAACGCCGGGCGAATCGGGATTTTTTTTCCAAAAGACGAAACAAAAAGTTTACTTTCGCCGTTACGTTGTTACATTATTCCCGAAACCATAATAAAAAAACAGCTTTTCCATAATTTTTTGAGTTTATGAAATCCTTTTTATAGCATTTTAACGATAAACGGAGTACCTATTAACTCGGGCGTTCGGATACGGTTTATATAAAACATTTGTTAAAGAAAAGTATTAAAAAAAGATCCTTTTGATTATTCCGTTTAAGAGCTTCGTTGGCGAACTTAAAACGTTTACGTACGTTATCCGCCGTAAAGTTAATTTTTTTCGCCGCGCGCAATTTACTTAAAGCGAACGTACGGAAAAAGCGCTTTATCTATAATTGCTTTATATTAATACCAGTCTTTATTTGCAGCTTGTGGTACGTATCTCGAGAATAACGACGGCCTAATTAATAGGAGTATAACGTTAAACGACTTCGAATTGCCTGCTGGCGATATCTCCGTAGCAGGTCATAAACTGTTCTATAAGTTATAAAACGTTGAAGTTGTTGGCCGACTCGCTAACATTCTATTTTTATCGCGTTAGCCACCTAAGTTTAGGTTGCACCCCCTCCCACAGCCCTAATTATAAAGGCCCGGGCTTCTGGACTAAATTCGTCCCCAGGCTGACGATCGGCGGCAAAAACGGAAGCAGCTCTATCCAAATCCCTATTGTAGTTGCTAAGTTATTAGATGATAAAGTGATAATCTGTAGAGATATATATCCAAGTTGGAAAGTGGGGTTGTCCGAGCGCACGGATACAATTGATCGGTGTGTGTACCTATTAGAGGTACGTCTATCGGCAATAATAGCCTTGTTAATATAATCTCAAAAAGGTTTTATCTTAAATATCCTATATATTTCGTCCGTAATTTGTAACTTCAGGCTATCGTAATAAGGGTAAAATAAGGCACTTTTCAGTAGGTAGGAAATCGCTACAAGCCGATTAAATTCCGTCGTATAATTAGCCGCTAATTTTGTCTAGTAGAAAAGGTACAACTTTTTAATAGCATTTTGCTATTTATTTAAGTTTTTAAACAAAGTTCGCATTTGTTTTTCTAAATGCTCGTAATTACCAAAAATATAATTAATAAGGTCAGAAAATTGGGCAGGGTAATTTTCGAAATAATCCTTTATAACTAACTAGAGCCCTAAAAGAAACTTTTTCTGCAAACAGCTGGAAAATAACTAATACCTTTTAATAATTTTTCGTTAAGAAACTTTTGTAAAACTTAAGGTAAAATTTAGCTTAAACTAAAAATCCTTTTATATTTGTAATATCGTTAAAAAGCTTTAAAAATTCTAACTTATAACCTTTAAATTTAGGCATTCTATAATAAGTAAAAGGTGAAATAATGCTCTCGCGGGATTAATTCGCGCTAAATAAAGGCAATATCGAAAATCTTTGCTGTCGAGCAAATTTAGTATTCTCCCTTTTTACCGCCTAAAGTTTAGTTATTAAGATGCTCAGCTTGTCGTTAATCGTAAGTTCTTTTTTTCTTTTGCCTTTCGGGCTATCGGATTCCTTTTTTTCTTTTCCGGTTCGTTTTCCTGGACCTTAATAATTTCCTTACGAGCCGGAAATAGTTGTTGCTGAAAAGCAAATCCTCCTTAAAACCGAATATTAAGAGGGGCTGTATTATCGATTAAAAAAGACTTCTTTAATAAGAAGATATTTTAATCCAATTATTGATCCATTACCAGCTGGTAACGGCAATCAGGTATATCGTTTGTCTTTTGAACGTCGTTTTATAATATCGTTTTTACTAAATTCAAGAAAGCTTATACCTAACTGGGCCTAAAACTATTCGTCGACTATTAATTAAAAGTTATCAAAATATAACGAACTTATTATACGACTACCTAAAGCTATAAAAAATATCCGAAATAAGTTCTTAATTTGCAGATAACAATAAAGCGAAAAATAATTTAGTAAAATAATTTAGTAAATTATTTGTTTAACGTGCCACATAAGCGAGCGCAATATATAAGCGAGCGCAACACTTTTTAGCACCTTGCAACAACAAATTCAAATAACTTAACAACAATACATCGTATTGATTAAAATCAATCAGATTCTTTTTCGCTAGACGTATTTACAATTTCGTCACAAGTACGCGCATTATGCCCGGGCTTGCCGCAGACGTTACATTTCCGTTCCTTGGTTTTAACCCTTTTACGACGAGCCTTTCCAGCTGCTGTTGGCTGCATTTTTTCACTACCCCCTTTTTTTTGGGCTAAAAAAGCTTGTCCTTTTTGTATAGTAAATGTTCCTTTTTTTTGAAGACGTTTGTTTTTGGTCCTGCGACGCTTACTTAAGATGTGGTTTGTTTCGCGCAATTGGACAGTTTTTTCCCGAAAAAGAACATTTTCGTATAGAAGCAATAAGTTACTTTTGGTTAAGAAATTAACCGAATTAGCCATTTTTTGTTTTGACGAGCTACTTTATTAGATTCCAATTTTTCTTTGCAAATAACGTCCTTGTTTCGTTATTTCCTTAATATTCTTAAAGGTTTTCGCGGGCGGGAAACGAATGGAACCGGCGGAGGTTAGCGGGGAGACGGTCGGCGTAGGCATAACTGGAGGAATTTCCAATTCGGAAAGAACGTTATTGGGATCGAATGGAACAAGACCAGCTTTTGCAAATCCAGATTTGATATTGTTAGACGTTATGGCAGTTTGGAACGTGTCGTAAAAGCCGGCGAGAAAATCTTCTTTGGCAATATGGGTATGATGGCGTCGCATTAGGTTTTCGATGTACTGCGGATAAGTACGTTTCAAAACAGAAAAACAAAATATATCAAGAAGTTGAAGCCGATAAGAAGAATGTGCGGGTATACAAAGCGTGATAATATTGTTGTTGGCGCAGTATTTTTCGAATTTTATCGAATAGTGGCTTTCGTAGCCGTCGAGGATAAGGAAACGTTTTAAGCCTTTCGTATACGTCCGAGTATGCTTGTTAAAATGCTGGATTTATTCGAGATTTAATTTATTTGTTGTTTAATTATTATTATTTAATGCTATTTTTTAATCGGCTGTTGGTAATAGGTTATTACGGTACCAGGATCCAAGATAATTTTTTCTTGCTATAATAATAAATAGCGGTATAGTCTAACTTTGGGAATTAATAGCCTGGATAATTGTAATTTATTTTTTATTCCCTTGTTGCGTTTGTTCAAGTTTTTTACGTTTTTCGGTATTGGTAATTACTATGCCCGTTATTATAAGAAGCTCCATTAAAAATTTAATTTCGTCGAAGTTGTAAATATCTTTTTTTGCGATGCCTTATTTCGCAATTGTAGCCCGAATAAGCTCGAATTACTTGCGAAATGATTCTGGATTTTCGGATAAGACCCGTTAATAATCGATTTTCCGATTTAGACGCGTTTGGAGCTTTTTTTGCCGTTTAATAAAGTTCGACGCCCAGTTAACTTTAACGCGTTCCGTAACGCGCTGGATAAGCAGTATATTGGCCATATTTTTAACGTGCTAAAGCCGAACAGGAAATGTTCGTATATCTAGGTTAAGGATTCGGTCGATAATCGATTTTTTTTCGGTCGGCGTTAATTTCTGGGAATTGGGGGCAGTATCGGCTCGGGTACGTTTACCGGTAGAACGGTATGCCAAGGTAGAAGATGATACTTTATAAATAGAACCAAGCTTTTTGTAACTAAGTTTCGGGTTTCTTTTTTTAGTCTGAATGGCTAGGTTCATTCTCGTTTCTTTTGTAAGGCGTTCTATATTGTGGTTGTTGAAAAATGGGCAATTGAAGATGTGTTGTTGGAATAGCTAAAAAAGTGTTGCGCTTGCTTGTGTGTTGCGCTCGTTTGTGTGCTACGTTTATAGTTTTTACAGAGACCATTTTTGGCACCGAAATTTACCCGACCCTAGGTCATTCCCCCTTTTGGTCTCCCGTAGCCAGACGGGAGATCTCAATCCGTATTATTAAATTTTTCAAGGTTTTTTCCGAAATTTATAAAGTCGGTGGCGATTCTTTATCTTAACCGGGAAGTTCCCTTTTTCGGTTTACAGCTTATTAACGTTTTAGCCTTCGCCTCGCTATATGCTTGGTATTCGACCATTACAAGACCTTTTAAACGGAATTTTTCGCATAAAATTACAATTAAACGATTACTTCGAGCTTTAAATCTCCTAATTTTAGGTACTAAATCGTACTGTTACCGATCCGTAATACTTTCGTTATATATAAGTTAACGTTTCGTTTAAGGTGTTAGATAAACGAGCTAGACACTTTTGGCACCTTGCAACAATCAATCCAAATAACTCAACTACTGTCAGATATAGGGGATATCAGTTATGCTGTATTAGATAACTAGCTGCAGGTGCTCTAAAACGCGTACTGCTGTTTTTATGGAGTTTAGCTACTGAACATATAAGTTCCAATCAGAAAAAGCTTTTCTATATATAGAATATTAACGCAACCCCTGCTAGCTGACATACCCCTTTAACGCCTTAAAGTATTCACGGCGTTAATCCTTACATTTTTTCGCTTCCTAAAATTATAGCTTTCCATTTTGCCTTTTCTTCAACGATTGCATTTTTCTAATTAGCCAATTCCTTATTTAAAATTACTCGCAAGGTGTTCCTCCGCTGATCGAAAGTTTTCGTAATATCCACTAATTTTAGCTGCTTTCTGAAGCGCTTAAAAGGTTTGCGTATCAAGGCCTTAATCAGTCTATCAGCCAGCATATCGCCAATAAGGATATAATTCACTTTGATCAAGTTTTTTTACGGCTTCCCGTAACCAGTGGTTATATATATTTACATGCCGCAACTTTATTTATAGCAGAGCGATATCGGCGTTGATAAGCCGTATAATCTACTAGTTATTACATTATATATTTAACGGTCCTGCCTCTAGGGTAACTTCCAATTCTTTAATTAGTCGAAAGTTAAATAAGGCCTTTTTTAAAATTTGCGTAAAGGATAATAATTCCGCTTTTATTATAAAAGTAATTATTATATTTTGCTTGTTCGTCTACCATCTTATTATTCCTTTAAATAACCTTATTACGTAAGCTTAAAAGCTTTTTTAATTAATTGTATTTTTCGCGAAAAAAGCATTGCTTTAAGTATTTAACGAATCCTTACCCCCAAATTGCAACGCCAATATTTTAGTTCCGATTAGGTATAATATAATTCGATCAGTTACTTTAAAATATACGTCGTTAAAGTTTAGGTTAAATCGGGTAAGTCGGGATACCGCAAAAGCTATATCAAGTTACGTATTAACTATTACGTATAGGATGGAACCGATCTTTTTTTGGTATTTATTAACAGACCTTAAATAGGCTGAATTAGGATTCGACAATAGCTTAACGCCCGTTCTTAGCGTATTTGGAAGGTTATTTAAACTTTCTCTTAAAACTAAGTTAACCAGCTTATTTATAAAGTCGGATTAAAAAAGCCAAAATTTTCTTTTAGCTTTATCTTTAATTACTTCGATACTAAAAAACTATTGCAAGTCCTTATCTCCCGTAAAAGTGTACCGTTCTTATATCTGCTAGATTAGCTGATCGACGAGGTCTTGATTTTTTTTGCGGTACGCCGTAACGATATTATCTACAAAAAAAAATAAGTATTTTTTAACAAATAAAGTAACAGGGTTTATAAGAAATAGATCGAAGTCCTAATTCTATAAATATCCCAGTAAATTCTTTTTATTATAGCAAAAACGACTTTCTTAATCTATATAATACCTTTTTAAATAGCAAAATCTTCTTATAATACGGATACCTTAAAGGTATCTTTATGTATATTTTATAAGGTAGGTTAGCGTTAACAAAAGCGTTTACCGCGTTATATTACTTAAGCTTTAAATCGAATCTAACCGTAATAGCAATTAACGTTTTGAACGATTTTCCGGCTAAAATAAACGCGTATATATTGCTATAGGCGTTTTTAAGCTGTTAATCGTTCCGTACGACGAAACGTACCTTATATTTTTGCAACCAGCTATATTTGTCGAACTTATAAATATATACCTACATATACCCTAAAACCTGTTTCCTTTTAGCAGATAATTAATTAACGACTTCCTAGGATTATATTTTCTTATGGCTTTATAAATAAGCCTTTTCGGCTTTACGGAATAACTTTTTTAACGAATATATACTTAGCTTTTTATAGTCTCGCGGCGGTAGCGGTAAGTTATGCCTATATACCCGGTTTTTAGACCTAAATATCCTTTTATATAATAAAGTATCGAAGCTTTTCCGATTAAGATGACGCGTACCTCGGGTAATTATTTTTCTTAAGCTTCCGTAGCTTACCGGCCGGTTATCGTACGTATTTGCAAAAAGGGTTAAGCGTCCAACATTAAATGCGGTTTTTTATACTTTGTAATCGCCTCGAATAACACCCTTATAGCACGGAATATACAAAAAGATTACGTTTACAACCTATAGGACGCCTTCGTTTTTTATCGTTACTTTGGGTTAAATACCGCAATAAAAGGTTAAAGTCGTTTTTATTCTTTCCGCCGGCGTAATAATCGTAATAGTTATTAAAGTAAACGCTGGCAGCGGTAATAGTTTAAAGGACGAAAGTAATTCGAATATAACGGTCGTATAAAGGTAATTAATTCCATACAAATAAGCTTGTTTTTTCTCAATCCGTACGTTTTTAGCGCTTATGCTATTTTGGAACCATTTTTTTATCCAACCGGTAGCTAAATTATTCCGCTTAAGCTTTTATTTTCCTCCTAAATATGTATATTTAGGTAACTATAAACTTTATTAAGTAGTTTTACCTATCACAGTAACTTTTATAACTTTTTTTTTATAACGTACAAAAGGTCGTTTTTTAGGTTTTTAATATCGCTTAAAAAAGTAACTTTTTCGTTAAATTGTACGTTTCGAATAGCGATAACCTTATTAATTAACGGGTTCCAGATTTTGTAGATATTCGTAAATCGGTAACCGACGAAAAACCTAATCCATGCTTTAGGATTTAGCTTTTGGAGTTTTTGTTTTTTTTTTATGGCGGCCGCTATTATAACATAAGCCATATAGCTATATACTCGCAGATGGGCCTATTACAGCTTCTGCTTAAATACTGTAACGCCGTCCCTATACGCTAAGTAAGTATAATAAATTTCGTATAAGCTTTACTAAACAAGTGCGTATTTGGGGGTACGATTATACAGGTATATTGCCGCCTTAAAAATATATACGATTAAGAACGAAAGTAATTTAGCGCCACTTCGTATCGCAGTTACATTTTCCTTAATTGTACCTTTTAAACGTTTAATACTTCCGTTTTGGGCTTAAATATGCGGTATTAAACACTTAAGTCTAATATTGAAAAAAGGCAACTAAAGTATATTTCGAAGTAAATAATTTTTTAAAATCTCGTTATCGCATTCAATCACTTATAGGGAAACCTTATCCTAATTCTTTAAAACCCTTAAAAGATATCGGAACGTTGTAATTAATATATCTTGCTTTCGATTTTTAAGATAAATATCCCAGATAAAACCTAAATATCTATCGGTAGCAAACATAACGTATCTATATCCTTTAGGGTCTTCTTCGAAGTTTGTAAAGTCGATGGCGATTCGCTATCCTAATCGGGAAACTCCTTTTTTCGGTTCGCGGCGTATTAGCTTTTTAGCTTTCGCCTTGCTATATGCTTAGCATTCAACTATTGTAAAACCTTTTAAGCGGACCCCCTTTATATAAAACTGCAACTGGGCGATTATTTCGGGTTTTAAATATCTTAATTTTAAGTACCAAATCGTACCGTTACCGATTCGTAATAATCTCGTTATATATAAGTTTACGTTTCGTTTGTAAGTTGCTAAGGCTTTATGGATAGCCGTTATGTTAATATTTTCGATAACAAATTAATTAAATTTATTTATTAACGTAGCAACTATCTAATTATATTTATTTCGAATAAAATTGTTAGTTTTTCGGTTATCTTATTAATATTCCTTCTTTTGGAGCTGCCGAAAAGAAACCAGGTTACATGCGAATTTCTCGCAATAAACTACGTTGTACAGACGTAACGCTTTTAAGCCCTTAAGGTTTTAAAGTAATACGTCCACTTTTTCGTATCTTTTAATCGGGACAAAGCTATTGCCTGCGTATACCCCGTCGCCTTGTATGGTCGGTTTAAAGTTAAGGAACCTACTAATAAAGTTAAAAATATATATCGTAAACCCTAAGTCCAAAATCGCTAAATTCCTTAAAAGATAAAGCGCGACGTTTATCGTATTACGTTAATCAATAATCAAAAAGTACGCTAGGATTTGCTTTACTCCTTTTAAGAGTTATTCGGTATTTTAGGTATTAATTTTTTTATAGCTTTTAATAAACGGTTAATCTTTTCCTTTAAGAATTAATCGGAAGCAATTCGGTCCTAGATTAAGTTTATAACTATTTATCCAGGCTTAAAATTTGCTAAAGCCTTATTAGGAAATGTATAATAACATTATAGTAATTTATGCAAAAAACTTAAATACGCCCTATATCGAATCCCTTATGCATCGAACTTTTTAGGTTTCCGTTTATTGCTACTGTTATTTCGGCCTTTTCGAAAGCTTTCATAATTTCCTCGTTTCGCCTTTTTCCTAAAAGCCCTGCTCCGAAACTAATTATTAATATCCTTAATTTTTTCCTAATCAGGATCGTCCTAATTAAAAGGGTTTACGGAAGCTCCATAGAAAATCGAAAACGCTGCTTTGATATTTCGTAATATAAACGGTACCTAAGTTATAACCAAATAATCCAAAAAGTTAGCAGTTACTTCCTGGTAACTAATCGTACCGTTTTCGATTTTAGCTTTTTTTATCCTTTAGAAAATTATCGCCTATGCTCCAGTAATAGGAACTATTGCTATATAAAGGTCGTTAACCTACATAATCGTTATCTTCGTTTCTGGAATACCGTATTACTATCTCTAAGCCATAACTTCCTACTATTTTATAATCCATTCGTTTAGCTTTTTTCCTAATTTTGAAACTTGCTTTAATCTTTTTCAATACTTTCGTTAGATATTAATCAAAAGCTTACTGTCGTATACCTTTCTTAATTTAGCTAAACTAACCTACCACTTCCGCAAGTTTTTTTTTAAGATTAAATTTATTTTTTTAATCGTTAAAAATATTGACTCCAAAACCCATTTCGTAAAGTCGTTAACGCTTTTACGAAAGGTTTCGTACTTTCGGTTTTCGTAAGTATAGGTTATAAAATCCTAAATATAAGCTTATCCGCCTTCGGTCGTTATCTTTAAGATATTTATTAAATGGCCCGTAAAATCGATCTTTTCGATAAATCCTCCAGAAAATAAAAATAAAAATAAAGATGTAAATAGAATAATAATTCGCGTCTGGAAACGTATTCGTCTTTTTAGATAAAAGGTTATATCGGATTTGATAAATTTAACGGGCCATAGATTATTCTAATTAGGATTAATATAATCCCAAATATCAAACGCGTACGCTTTAAATTGGAATTCGCCCTTAAAACGATCCCAGTCCTTAGGTCCCTTGTAAATAACGGAAAACGTCGATAATACGGTTACCATTTTTGGCTATTGAAGTATGTAAATAATTGCTACTAATGTATAGCCTATATCGTCTCAGTAACAGCTAATCAATTAATAATGATACAAATTAAACGAATAAAACTCTTAATTGTTAAATACAGGGGACATCAATTGTGTTATATTAAATAACTAGCTGCAGGTGCTCTAAAGCCCGTACTGCTGTTTTTATGGAGTCTAGCCGCGGAACATATAAATTCCGATCAGAAGGAGCTTTTCTGTATATAGAGTGCTAGCGTAACCCCTGCTAGCTGACAACTACAACACATCTAATTGATTCCAATCAATCGTATTCTCTTTCGCCGTCTGTATCTACAACTTCTAAACAAGTACATGCATTATATCAAAGCTTGTTGCGGACGCTACATTGCCATTCCTTCCTGCCAACCTGTATGCAACCGACTAACCCACAATCCGTTTAAGCTAATATTACCCCTATTTCGTACGACCCAAAGCCGAACGGCTAGATAACTATTTTCGACCGAATCCTTAACTCAAATACGCGAGCATTTCTTGTCCGGCCTTAATACGTTGAAGATATACGTGGGAGAACGTGTTATAGGACGCGTTGCGAACACGTTGGGAACGCGTTGGGGAATATGTTGGGGGATTCGTGCGGGGCGTCTCGCGGGGAGTCTAGCAGAGCATGTCGGGCTTGATTTCGCAACAATTCGATACCTACGCAATAAAATAATAAAAACAAACGTTTTTCAAAAAGATAAATACTTGCTATATAAGATAAACAAGGTCCTATAGCTAGTAAAATGGTTGTAGCAAGGAATTACTGCTAATAGCTGCTGAAGTAGATCGGTTGCGGGCGGGTTAGCAGGAAGGAATGGGAATATAACGTCTGCAACAAGTTTTAATATAATGCGTGCACTTGTTTAGAAGTTGTAGATACGGACGGCGAAAGAGAATACCATTGATTGGAATTAATTGGATGTGTTGTAGTTGAGTTATTTAGATTGATTGTTGGGCGGTGCCAAAAAGTGTCCAGCTCGCTTGTCTGTCCAGCTCGCTTATCTGACACGTTATAAGTTATTACGGTTATATAAATAATTATTACGTTGATATCGTTAATAATGAATTAATTAAACTTTATTTATCATTATAATAACTACTTAATCCTACTTATCTTAAATATAATTGTTGGTTTTTTGTAGTACTTCTTTTTCCGAAATTGCTGGAAAGATATTAGGTTATATACAAATCTTTCATAATAAATTACGTTGTATAAACGTAATACTTTCGTACCGGTAAATCTTCGAAATATTATATTAACCTTTCCGTAGCTTTTAATCGCTATAAAACTGTTATCTGCGTATATTTCGCTACTTTATACGGTTAACCTAAAATTTAGAAACCTGTTAATAAAGTTAAAGATATGAATTATAGATCTTAAATTTAAAATTGATAAATTTCTTAAAGAGTAACACGCAACGTTTATCGTATTTCTTTAATCAAAAATCAATAAGTACGTTAAGATTTGCTTTATTTCTTATAAGAAAAAAAAATTTAATTAATTAACTTTTTTATAAACTTTAATAGACTTTTAATTTCTTCTTTTAAAAAGTAATCGGAAGCAATCCGACTTTGAACGTATATACTCACCTTATCGCTAAAGCTGAAACTTTCAAGAGTTTTATTAAAAAATGCATAAAAGCATTGGAATAAGAGATAGAAAATGTTTGAATAGGTCTTATAACGAATGCCTTATATATTCGATTTCTATCGCTTTCGTTTAATTCCGCTTCGATCTGTTTGAAAACCTTTACAACCGTCACGTTTCGACCTACGCCTTAAGGTCTTTCCTTATGGTAAAAGGTTAATATCTTTAATATTTTTCTAATTAAAATCGTTTTAATTAAAGAAAACCCTGCTAAAATCTCTAAAAATGTCGGAAGTATTACTTTAATATTTCTTAATATAAATACGGGACATGTTGAGGCCTAATAATTTAAAAGATAATCGTCCAATTTTATATAATTAAATATAAAATTATATATAAGTCGTTAACTTATATAGTTACTGTTATCGTTTTTAGAACGTTGTAACATTATCTTTAGACCATTATTTCCTATTATTTTACGATTTACTTATTTAGTTTTTCCGTTAATTTCGGAACTTGCTTTAGCTTTTTACGGTATTTTCGTTAAATGTTATTTATAAGCCTATTACGATATACCTTGCCGGATTTAGCCAAACTGGCGTATTATTCCCTTAAGCTTTTTCTTTAAACGAAATTCGTTTTTTTAGTTATTAAAAATTCCGACTCCATGATTTATTTCGTAAAATCGTTAATTTTTTACACAAATTTCCGTATTTTCGATTTTCGTAAATATATGTTGCAAAATCCTAAGTATAAGCTTCTTTGCTTTCTGTCGTTATTTTAAGCGTCTTTATTAGGTAATTTGTATAATCGACTTTTTTAGCATATATAATCTTTTCGGAAAAAGGATTAACTGTTCGCGTTATTACTTAACGAAATCCGTTTTTCGAATAGAAGATTATATCAGATTTTGTAGGTTCGACAGGCTATACATTATCCTAATTAAGGTCGATGTAACGCCAAATATTAAGCGCGTACGCTTTTAATTGGAATTCGCCTTTAAAGCGATCCCAATCCTTAGCTCCCTTATACATAACGGAGGATGTCCACGGTACGGTCGCCAGTATAAATAATAGGGTATATAGGTAATTGCTATTAATATACAATATCTATCGTCTCAGCAACAGCTAATCATCTAATAATAACGCGATTTAAGCGAATAAGTCTCTTAACTGTCAGATATAGAGAACATCAGTTATGTTGTATTCGATAACTAGCTGCAGGTGTCAGCTAGCAGCGGGTGCGCTAGCACTTTATATATAGAAAGCTCCCTTTGATCGGAACTTATATGTTCTGCGGCTAGACTTCATAAAAACAGTAGTGCGCGATTTCGAGCACCTACAGCTAGATCATCCAATACAACATGTCAGATATAGGGGACATCAGTTGTGTTGTATTA
Organism: Monosporascus sp. mg162; assembly: GCA_004155945.1. Taxonomy (NCBI): domain Eukaryota; kingdom Fungi; phylum Ascomycota; class Sordariomycetes; order Xylariales; genus Monosporascus; species Monosporascus sp. mg162. Next base: position 20,105 of record QJNY01000307.1, read on the forward strand.
ATTGGCTAGTTGCGTGCCTTGTAGCAACGCGTACTGATCTTCTGAAATAATCTAGCCACGGAACATATATGCTCCGATCAGACGGAATCTTATCGGATATGGGTGCTAGCGCACCTCTACTAGCTGACACAACACAACTGATATTGTCACCTAGCAAGGGTACGCTAGCAAGGGTGCGCTAGCTGTCAGTTAGCAGGGGTTGCACTAGCACTCCATATACGGAATGGGACCCTCTGATCGGAACATATAAGTTCCGTAACTAGACTCTATAAAAAGAGGAGTGCGCGTTCTAAAGCGCCTACAGCTAGTCATGGAATACAACAAAACTGATATCCCCTATATCTGACAATTAAAAGTTTCATTTGCTTAAAATCACGTTATTATCAATTAATCAGCTACTGCTGAAACGATATAGGCTGTACATTAATAGCAATTACCTATATACCCCATTACTTACAATGGCGACCGTACCGTCGACGTCCTCCGTTATCTACAAGGAACCTAAGGATTAGGATCGCTTTAAAGGCGAATTCCAATCTAAAGCTTACGCGCTTGGTATTTGGCGTTATATCGACCTTAATCAGGATAATGCATGGCCTATCGAACCTACGAAACCCGATATAACCTCCTATCCGAAAAAACGACTTCGTTAAATAACGACGCGAGCAGCTAATTCCTTTTCCGAAAAAACTATGCAAGCCAAAGAAATCGATTATACGGGTTATCTAACTAATACCTTCGAAATAACGACAAAAAGCAAATAAGCCTATATTTAAAACTTCGCGACGTATATTTACGAAAACCGGAAGTACGAAAACTTCAATAAAAAGATTAACGATTTTACGAAATAAGTTTTGGAGTCGGTATTTCCAGCGATTAAAAAGATAAATTTCCTCCCAAGAAAGAATTTAAGGAAATAATACGTTACTTTAGCCGAATCCGATAAGGTATATAACAACAGACTTATAAATAATATCCAACGAAAGTACCGCGTAAAGTTAAAACAAACTTCGAAATCAACAAAGAAACTAAACGAATGGATCGTAAAGTAATAGGAAATAATAGCCCAAGGATAACGCTATAACGTTCCAGAAACGAAGATAGCAACCATATAGGTTAACGACCTGTATATAGCTTTGGTTCCGATTATGGAAAACTGGACGATTACTTTTTAAATAGTAAAAAAAGCCGAGATCGATAACGGCACGATTAGTTACTAAAAGATAGTTGTTAACCTTTTAAATTATTAGACGTTAACTTATTCCTTATTTACATTACGAATTATTAAGGCAGCGTTTTTAATCTTTTAAGGGATTTCCGCAAAACCTTTTAATTAAGGTAATTTTAATCAGAAAAAGATTAAAGATATAAACTTTTTACCGCGAGGAAAGGCCTAAGGACGTGGGTCGAAACGTGGCGGTCGTAAAGGTTCTTAAACGGACCAAAACGGTAGCAAACGGAAACGACAGAAATCCGATATATAAGGCATTCGTTGTAAGGCCTGCTTAAGTATTTACCATACTTTATCTTAATACTTTTATACATTTCCTGGCAAAACCTTAAAAAAGTTCCGATTTAACGATAGAATACTTGCATACGTTTAATGTCGGATTATTTCCGATCAGTTTTTAAAAAAAGAAATTAAACGTTTATTAAAGTTTATAAATAAGTTAATTATTTAAAAAACCGATTAACTTTTACAAGGAATAAAGCAGGTCCTAACGTACTTTTTGATCTTTAATTAACGTAATGCGATAAACGTTACGTTTTACCCTTTAAGAAATTTATCCATTCTGGACTTAGGGTTTACGATACATATCTTTAACCTTATTGGTAGGTTTCTGAATTTCAAACCAACCGTATAAGGCGACGGGGTGTACGCAAGTAACAGCTTCGTACCGATTAAAAAGTACAGAAAGGTTGATGTAATATTTCGAAGCTTTAATAGTACGAAAGCGTTACGTCTGTACGACGTGGCCCATTGCGAAAGCTTCGCATATAACCTGGTATCTTTCCGGTAATTCCGGGAAAAAAGGTACTAGTAGAATAACAAAAGAACTAACAACTTTATTCGAAATAAGTATGATCAGGTAGTTATTACGTTAATAAATAAGTTTGATTAATTCGTTATTAAAGATATTAACGCAATAACTACTCGTACAGCCTTAGTAACCTATAGACGAAACGTTAATTCCTATATAGCGAAACTATTACGAATCGGTGATGGTATAATTTGGCATTTAAAATTAGGATATCTAAGGCCCGAAATAATTACCTAATTACAGTTCCATGCAAAAGAAGTCCGCCTAAAGGGTTTTATAACAGTCGAATACCAAGCATATAGTAAGGCGAAGGCCAAAAGGCTAATACGCTGCAAGCCGAAAAAGGAAGCTTCCTAATTAGGACAAAAAATCGCTATCGACTTTACTAATTTTAAAGAAAACCCTAAAAGATATAGATACGTTATGTTTGCCACCGATAGATACTTAGGTTTTATCTGGGATATTTACCTTAAAAATCGAAAGCAAAATATACTAATTACCGCATTTCGGCATTTCCTAAAAGCTTTAAAAAACTAGAACAAGGTTTTCTTACAGGTATTCGAATACAATAAAGAAATCTTGAGAAATTATCAACTTCGAAATATATTCCAGTCGTTTCCTTTCAGTATTAAACTTAAACCTTTAATACCGCATACCCAGGTCTAGAACGGGGATGCAAAACGTTTAAAAGGTATAATTAAGGAGAAAACGACTGCGATACGAAGTAACGTTAAGTTACCTTCGTTTCTGATCGTATATATCTTTAAAGCTGCAGTATATCTGCATAACCGTACCCCTAAATACGCACTTTTTTGGCAAAATCCATACAAGGTTTATTATACTTACCTGGTGTACAGAAACGGCGTTGCAGTGCTTAATCGGAAGCCTTAGCAAGCTTACCTGCAAGTATATAGCAGTATGGCCTATGTTATAATAGCTGCCGCTATAAAGAAAAAGCAAAAATTCTAAAAGCTAAATCCCAAAGCATGGATTAATTATCTTGTCGGCTACCGATTTACGAATATTTACGAAATCTGGAACCCATTAATTAACAAGGTTATTGCTATTCGAAACATACAGTTTAACGAAAAGGCTACCTTTTTAGGTAATATCAAAAACTTAAAAGATAACCTTTTGTATATTAAAAAAAAAAAGTTCCAAAAGATATTTCGATAAGTAAAAATACCTAATTAAGCAAATGACCATCTGACTTTTATACAAAAAAAAGATAAAGACCTAAGCGGAATAATTCAGTTACCGGCTAAGCAAAAGGAATAGCTCCAAAAAGGTACCAGCGTAAAATGCGCATAAAGTGGCAAAGAACAAGCCTGTTTCTAAGGGACTAATTACCCCTATACGACCGTTATATTTGAACCATTTTTATCCCCTGATCCATCGCTTCCGTTAACGTCTACCTTAATAACTGTTACGATTATTAAGCCGACGGAAAAAATAAAGGTAATTTTAAGTTCCTCTTACTTTATTTAACCTAAAGTAACGGTAAAAGACGAAGGCATCCTACGGGTAATAGGCGTAAGCCCTCCATATATTCCGCACTAAAAAGGTATTATCCGAAACGAATACAGGATATGGGAAGCCGTATTTAATGCAGGACATTTAACCTTTTTTGTTAGTACGTACGATAATCGGCCGGTAAATTGCGGAAGTTTAAGGAAGCTTGTTACCCGAAGTACGCGTTATTATAATCGGAAAAATAATAATACCCTAGCATACAAAAAGGTATTCAGGTTTTTAAACCGGGTACATAAGCGTAATTTACCGCCACCGCCGCGAAGCTATAAAAAGCTAAGTATACACCCGTTAAAGGAAATGTTTCGTAAAGCCGAAAAGGCTCATTTGCAAAGTTACAAAAAAATATAATCCTGGAAAGCCGTTAATCAGTTTTCTGCTAAAGGGAAATAGGTTTTAAGGTATATATAAATATACGTTTACAAATTCAACAAACATAGTTGGTTGCAAAAATGTAAGGTACGTCTCGTCGTACGAGGTAATCAACAGCTTAAAAACGCTTATGGCTATTTTCTTTTTTGTAGACGATATTATTACGGCATACCGCAAGAAAGATTAGAACCTCGTCGATCAGTTGATCCAACAGATACGAAAACGATATACCCTTATAGGGGGTGAAAACCTGCAGTGGTTCTTCGGCATCGAAGTGATTAAAGATAAAGTTAACAGAATAATTTGGCTTTTCCAATCAAACTTTATAAATAAGCTGGCTAATTTAGTCCCAAAAGAAAGTTTAAATAACTTCCTAAATACGCCAATAACGAACGTTAAGCTTTTGCCAAATCCTGATCTGGCCTATCCAGGGTCTGTTAATAAATACCAAAAAAAGATCGGTTCTATCCTGTACGTAGCAGTTAATACGCGACCCGATATAACTTTTACGGTATCCCGATTCGCCCGATTTAACTTAAACCTTAGCAACGTATATTATAAAGCTGCCGATCGAATCATATTATACCTGATCGGGACCAAGATATTAGCGTTACAATTCGGGGGTAAGGATTCGTTGAATATCTGGAACGATATCTTTTTCGCAGATAACACGATCGACCGAAAAAGCTTCTAAGCTTACGTTATAAAGCTATATAAAGGAGTAATAGGATAACGGGCGAATAAACAAAACATAGTAACTACTTTTATAACAAAAGCGGAATTGTTATCCTTTACGTAAGCTGCAAAAAAAGCCTTATTCAGCTTTCGACTGATTAAAAAATTGGAAGTTACCCTAAATGCTGGACCGTTGAATATGTGATACGACAATTAATAAACCATACAGCTTATCAACGCCGACGTCGCCTTACTACAAACGAAACTGCGGCATATAGATATACATAACTACTGGCTACGAAAAGCCGCAGAAAGGGACATAATTAAAGTAAATTATACACTTACGGGTAATATGCTGGCTGATAGGTTAACAAAGGCCCTAATACGCGAACCCTTTAGGCATTTCAGAAAGCAACTAGGACTGGTGGATATCATAGAAGCTATCGATCGGCGGAGGAACAACCTACGAGTAATTTCAGAGAAGGAATTAGCTGATTAAGAGGATTCTATCGCCGGGGGAAAGGTGGAGTGGAAAGCTGTAGTTTTAAAAAATAATAATAAGCGCTAATTAGCGCCGTAACTGCGTTAAGGCGTTAAGGAGGTATGTCAGCTAGCAGGGTTTGCACTAACACTCTATATACGGAATGGGTCCCTTTGATCGGAATATATAGGTTCTGTAACTAGACTCTATAAAAAAAGGAGTGCGCGTTTTAAAGCGCCTACAGCTAGTTATGGAATACAACACAACTGATGTCCCCTATATCTGACACTAGCACCCATATCCGATAAGATCCCTTTGATCGGAGCATATATGTTCCGTAGCTAGATTACTTCAAAAATCAGGACGCGTTGCTAGAATGTAAGCAATTAGCTAATTAATTTAACACAACTAATATTCTTTATATTTAACAATTAAAAGTCTTATTCGCTTAATTCGTATTATCTATTAATTAATCAACTGTTGCTAAGACGATATAGGCTGTATATTAGTAACAATTATCTATATGCTTTATTAGCTATAATAACGACCGTACCGTCGACGTCTCTATTTATTTATACCGGTCTTAAAGACTGGAACAAATTTAAGGACGAATTTAAAACCAAAGCTAAAGGATATAACTTATGGAATTATATTAATTCTAATTAAAACGTTCCATAACCTGTTAAGCTTATAGCACCTGATATAACCTCCTATCCAAAAAAACGAATTCATCCTTAAACGCAAATTAATACCTTAACTATTATAACTTTATTCTTATCTTTATCTTCCGGAGGAGTTACCGAAAAAATCGATTATACGAACTATCCGACAAATGCTTTCGAAATAATAATTAAAGGCAGATAAACTTATAATTAAAATTTTACGACTTTTACTTATTTACACCGGAAATACAAAATTTTCCGAAAAAAATGTAACGAACTTATAAAATAAGTTTTAAATAACGTTTTTTTATCGATCAAGCAAATTTGCTTAAGCCTAAATAACGATCTTAAAAGCTAGCACGTTAAATTGCAACAATTAAGAAAAGTTTACGATAGTCGATTATTTATAAATATTAAACGCGAATAGGAAAAACGATTAAAACAAACCGTAAAAGCCGCTAAAAGATTTAATAAATAGATAACGAAATAGCAGAAAGTTATAGCTTAAAACTAACGTTACGAAATTCCCGAAATGATTATGCTAGGTATTTAAACTAATTAGTTATATATAATAATAATACCGATTATACCTAGTTAATCGAATTTATTTATGCTTTTTAAACGGGATAATATCCAAAAAAAAAAAAACGATTACTTAAAGGTTAAGGCCAATTTTTTAAATTACTAGATTATAACGAATTTATAATAGTTAGCAAAAAAACGTCAAGGTAACGTTTTCGACTTTTTATAAACTTTTAGCAAACCCCTTTAATTAAATTAAATTTTATTAAAAAGAAATTAAGGATATTACTAATTAGCTATGTAATAAAACCTTTAGAAAAAGGCCGACACGAAATGGCTGTAAAAGTTTTTAAGCGAATTAAAATAATAATAATAATAAACGAAAACGTTAAAGGTTTAATATATAAAGAATTCGGTACAAAACGTATTGAAATTTTGTATATATATTACCTTAATGCTATTACGTATTTTTAACAAAGTTTTAACAGAATTTAAACCTAATAAAAAAGTTGTAGCATTAATCCAAAACCGAATTGCTTCCGATCAATTGTTAAAAAAATATTAACCGTTTATCGAAAATTATAAAGAAATTAATTACTTAAAAATAAATGAATTCCTATAGGAAATAAAACGAATTTAGGCGTACTTTTTAATTTTTAATTAACGCAATACGATAACGTGCCACACAAGCTCACCGGATGCACAAGCTCACCGGATGGTTTTTGGCACCTTCCAACAACTAACCTAAATAACTCAACCACAACATATGAAATTGATTCCAATTAATCGTATTATCTTTCGCCGACCGCTTCTACAGCTTCTGGACAAGTGCATACATTATATCAAGGCTTGTTGCAAACGTTATATTGCGATTCCTTCCTGCTAACCCTTTTACAACCGACCAGCGCCTAACGCATTTAAGCTAATATATCTCCTATTTCGTACGACCCAAAGCCGACCGACTAAATAACTATTCTCGACCGAATCCTTAACCTAAATACGCGAGCATTTCTTATCCGGCTTTAATACGTTGAAGATATACGTCGGAAAACGTGTTATAGGACGCGGTAGGAGCGCGTTGGGGGGTCCGTGCGGGGCGTCTCGCGGGGCGTTTCGCGGGGCGTATGGCAGGGCATTTCGGGCTTGATTTCGCAACAATTCGATACCTATACAATTAAATGATTAAAACAAACGTTTTCTAAAAAGATGAATACTTGCTATAAAGGATGAATAAGGTCTTTTAGCCAGCAGAAACGTTGTGGCAAAGAATTGTTAGATATAGGGGACATTAGTTGTGTTGTATTAATTGGCTAGTTGCGTGCATTCTAGCAACACGTCCTGCTCTTTGAAGTAATCTAGTCACGGAACATATATGTTCCGATTAGAGGGAATCTTATCGGATATGGGTGTTAACGCAGCCCCTGTTAGCTGATATATCCCCTTAACGCCTTGAAGTATTTACGGCGTTAATCCTTACATTTTTTCGCTTCCTAGAGCTATAGCTTTTTATTCTGCTTTTCCTTTAACGATTGCATCCTTTTAATCAGCTAATTCCTTATCTGTAATTATTCGCAAGGTGTTCTTCCGTTAATCGAGGGCTTCCGCAATATTTATTAATTTTAGCTACTTTTTAAAACGTCTGAAGGGTTTGCGTATCAGGGCCTTAGTTAATCCATCGGCCAGCATATCGCCAGTAAGTATATAATCCACTTTAATTAAGTTTTTCTTTACGGCTTCCCGTAGCCAGTAATTATATATATCTATATGCCGCAACTTCGTCTGTAACAGGGCGACATCGGCGTTAATGAACCGTATAATCTGTTAATTATTACATTACATATTTAACGGTCCTGCATTTAGGGTAACTTTTAATTTTTTAATCAGTCGAAAGCTAAATAAGGCCTTTTTTACAGCCTGCGTAAAAAATAACAATTCCGCTTTTGTTGTAAAAGTAATTATTATATCTTGCTTGTTCGCCCGTTATCTTATTACTTTTCTAAATAACCTTATTACGTAAACTTGGAAACTTTTTCGATCGATCGTATTGTTCGCGAAAAAAGCGTCGCTTTAGGTATTTAACGAATTTTTACTTCTGAATTGTAACGTTAATATTTTGGTTCCGATTAGGTATAATATAATTCGATTAGCTGCTTTATAATGTACGTCGCTTGGGTTTAGGTTAAATCGGGCAAATCGAGATACTGCAAAAGCTATATTAGGTCACGTATTAATTGCTACGTACAGGATAAAACCGATCTTTTTCTGGTATCTATTAATAAACCTTAAATGGGCCAGATTAAGATTCGGCAATAGCTCGACGCCCGTTATTAGCGTATCTGGAAGGTTATTTAAATTTTTTTTTAGGATTAAATTAATTAATTTGTTTATAAAGTCGGATTAAGAAAGTTAAATTTTTCTTTCAGCTTTATTTCTTATTATTTCGATATCGAGGAACTACTGCAAGTCTTTACTTTCCGTAAGGGTGTACCGTTCCTGTATTTGCTGGATTACCTGATCGACGAGGTCTTAATTTTCCTTGCGGTACGCCGTAACGATATTATTTATAAAGAAAAAGATAAGTACTTTTTAACGAATAAAGTAATAAGGTTTATAAGGAACGGGGTTAAATTTTAAATTTTTAAATATTTTAATAAATTTTTTCTGCCAAAATAAAAGTAATTCCCTTAGTTTATATAATACCTTCCTAATTAAGAAAATCTTGTTACGATATAAATATCTTAAGGATATTTTTATAAATACTTTATAAGGTAATTAAGCGTTAACGAAAGCGTTAATAGCGTTATACTACTTTAGTTCTAAGTTAAATTTCGCTGCAATAATTATTAAGGTTTTAAATAACTTTCCAGCTAAAATAAATACGTATATATTGTCATAAGCATTTTTAAGTTATTAATCGCCCCGTACGACGAGACGTACCTTGTATTTTTACAACCAGCTATATTTATCGAACTTGTAAATATATACCTACATATACCTTAAAACTTATTTCCCTTTAGTAAATAACTAATTAACGACTTCCCAGGATCGCATTTCTTTGTAATTTTATAAATAAGCCTTTTCGGCTTTACGAAATAATTCCCTTAATAGGTATATACTTAGCTTTTTATGGCCTTGCGGCGGTAGTAGTAGGTTACGCCTATGTATCCGGTTTTTAAACCTAAATGTTTTTTTATATAATAAAATATCGAAGCCTTTCCGATTAAAGTAGCGTATATTTTAGGTAATTATTTTCCTTAAGCTTCCGTAACTTACCGGCCGGTTATCGTACGTACTTGCAAAAAGGGTTAAGCGTCCGGCATTAAATACGGCTTTTTATACTTTATAATTACTTCGAATAATACCCTTATGGTACGGAATATACGGAAAGCTTACGTTTATAATCCGTAAGATATTTTCGTCTTTTACCGTTACTTTGAGTTAAATAATGCAATAAAAACTTAAAATCGTCTTTATTTTTGCCGCCGGCGCAATAATCGTAGCAGTTATTAAAGTAAACGCTGGCGGCGGTAATAGTCCAAAAAACGGAAATGGTTCGAATATAACGGTCGTATAAAGGTGATTAATTTTATACGAACAAACTTGTTTTTCCTTAATCCGTACGTTTTTAGCGTTTATGTTATTTTGGAACTATTTTTCCTATTTAATCGGTAGCTAAATTATTCTGCTTAAGTTTTTATTTTCCCCTTAAATATATATATTTGGGTAGCTATAAGCTTGATCAAGTAATTTTACTTGTTGCAATAACTTTTGTAGCTTTTTTTCCGTAACGTATAAAAGGTTATCTTTTAGGTTTTTGATATTACATGAAAAGGTAGCTTTCTCGTTAAACAGTACGTCTCGAATAGCAATAACCTTGTTAATTAATAAGTTCCAAATCTCGTAGATATTCGTAAATCGGTAACCGACGAGAAACCTAATTTATGCTTTAGGATTTAACTTTTAAAGTTTCTGTTTTTTCTTTATGGCGGCCGCTGTTATAGCATAGGCCATACAGCCATATATTCGCAAATAGGCCTGCTAAGGCTTCCGATTAAATACTGTAACGTTATTTTTGTACGTTAAGTAAATATAGTAAATCTCGTATAAGCTTTGCTAAAAAAGTGCGTATTTAAGGGTACGGTTATATAAGTATATTGCTGCTTTAAAGATATATACGATCAGGAACGAAAGTAATTTAACGCTATTTCGTATCGCAGTTATTTTTTCCTTAATTATATTCTTTAAGCGTTTTGCATTCCCGTTTTAAACCTGGATATACGGTATTAAGGGTTTAAGTCTAATATTAAAAAGAAGCGATTGAAATATATTTCGAAGTTAATAATTTTTTAAGATTTCGTTATCGTATTCGATTACCTATAAGGAAACTTTATTCTAATTTCTTAAAATTTTTAAAAGGTATCGAAACGTTATAATTAATATATTTTGCTTTTAATTTTTAAAGTAAATGTTTCAAATAAAACCTAAGTATCTGTCGGTAGCGAACATAACGTATTTATATCCTTTAAGGTTTTTTTCGAAGTTTGTAAAGTCGATGGCGATTTATTATCTTAATCGGAAAGCTCCTTTTTTCGGTTCGCGGCGTATTAACCTTTTGGCCTTCGCCTTGCCGCATGCTTAGTATTTGACTGTTGTAAAACCCTTTAAACGGACTTCCCTTATATAAAACTGTAACTAGGCGATTATTTCGGATCCTGGATGTTTTAGTTTTAAGTGCCAGATCGTACCGTTACCGATTCGTAGTAGTTTCGCTATATATAAGTTAACGTTTCGTTTATAAGTTGCTAAAGCTTTATAGGTAACTATTACGTTAATATCTTCGATAATAAACTAATTAAATTTGTTTATTAACGTAATAACTACCTAATTATACTTATTTCGAATAAAGTTATTAATTTTTTGGTTATCCTATTAGTACCTTTTTTTTCGGAGCTGCCGGAAAAAAACCAGGTTATAAGCGAAATTCTCGTAGTAAGCTACGTCATACAAACGTAACGCTTTTGGGCCTTTAAGGCTTTGAAATAATACGTCCATTTTTCCGTATCCTTTAATCGGGATAAAGCTATTGCTTACGTACACCCCGTCGCCTTATATAATCGGTTTAAAATTAAAGAACTTGCTAATAAAGTTAAAGATATATATCGTAAACCTTAAGTCCAAAATTGTTGAATTCCTTAAGGGGTAAGGCGCGACATTTATCGTACTATATTAATTAATAATTAAAAAGTACGTTAGGATTCGTTTTATTCCTTTTAAAAGTTATTCGGTATTTTAAGTATTGGTCCTTTTTATAGCTTTTAATAAACGGTTAATTTTTTCTTTTAAGGATTAATCGGAAGCAATTCGGTCCTAAATTAGGTTTGTAACTGTCTGTCCAGGTTTAAAGTTTGTTAGAGCTTTATTAGGAAATGCATAATAACATTATGGTAATTTATGCAAGGGGTTTAAATACGCCTTATATCGAATCCCTTATATATCGGACTTTTTACGCTTCCGTTTGTTGCTGCTGCTGTTTCGGCCCCCTCGGAAACCTTTACGACTGCCTCGTTTCGGCCCTTTTTTAAAGGTTCTACCTTGTAGCTGATTATTAATATCCTTAATCTTTTCCTAATCAAGATCGTTTTAATTAAAAAGGTTTATAAAAGCCTTATGGAAAATTGGAAACGTTGCTTTGATATTTCGTAATATAAACGGTACCTAGGTTATAACCTAATAATCCAAAAGGTTAACAGCTATTTCCTGGTAATTAATTATGCCATTTTCGATCTTAACCTTTTTTATCCTTTAAAAGGTTATCGTCCATGCCCCAGCAATAGGAGCTATTGCCATGTAAAGGTCGTTAACCCATACGATCGCTATTTTCGTTTTTGGGATACCGTATCGCTGTTCTTAAGCTATAACTTTTTACCATTTTACAATCTATTCGTTTAGTTTTTTTTCTTAATTTCGAAACTTACTTTAATTTTTTTCGATATTTTCGTTAAGTATTAATTAAAAGCTTGCTATCGTATACCTTCCCTAATTTAGCTAAGTTGGCGTACTATTTCCGCAAATTCTTTCCTAGGATAAGGTTTATTTTTTTGATCGTTGGAAATATTAACTTTAAGACCTATTTTGTAAGGTCGTTAACGCTTTTGCGAAAAGTTTCGTATTTCCGGTTTTCGTAGGTATAAGTCGTAAAATCCTAAATATAAGCTTGTTTACCTTCGGTCGTTATCTTTAAGGTATTTATTAAGTAGCCCGTAAAATCGATCTTTTCGATAATTCCTCCAGAAGATAAGGATATAGATGAAAATATAAATGGAATAATAGTTTGCGTTTAGGGACGTATTCGTTTTTTTAAATAAGAAGCTATATCGGGTTTGGTAAGTTTAACGGGCCATAAATTATTTTGATTAGGATTAATATAATCCCAAATATTAAGCGCGTACGCTTTAGATTAAAATTCGCTTTTAAAGCGATCCCAATCTTTAGGTCCCTTATAGATAACGGAGGCCGTCGACGATGCGGTTACCATTGTAGCTATTAAAGTATATAGATAATCGCTACTAATGTACAGCCTATATCGTTTCAGCAACAGCTGATCAATTGATAAATGATGCAAATTAAGCGAATGAAATTCTTAATTATTAGATATAAGGGACATTAGTTGTGTTGTATTAATTGGCTAATTGCGTGCATTTTAATAACGCGTCCTGCTTTTTGAAGTAGTCTAGCCACGGAACATATATGTTCAGATCAGAGGGAATCTTATCGGATATGGGTGCTAGCGCAGCCCCTGCTAGCTGACAAGAATTGCTGCTAACAGCTGCTAAAGGTAATCGGTTCCTGGCGGGTTAGGAGGAAGAAACAGTGATATGGTATCCGCAACAAGCGTTGATATAATGCATGCACTTGTCTAAAAGCTGTAGAAGCGGTCGGCGAAAAATAATACGATTGATTGGAATCAATTTGATATGTTGTGGTTGAGTTATTTGGGTTGGTTGTTGGGAGGTGCCAAAAACCATCCGGTGAGCTTGTGCATCCGGTGAGCTTGTGTGGTACGTTAAGCGTTACGTTTTACCCCTTAAAAAATTTAGGTATTTTGCATTTAAGGTTTACGATATATATTTTTAACTTAATTAATAGGTTCTTAAATTATAAGATAACGATTCAAGGCGACGGTATATATGTAAAAAATAATTATATTCCCATTAAAGGATACGGAAAAATAAATATATTATTTTAAAACCTTAAAAACCTTAAAACGTTACGTTTATATAACGTAACCTATTACGAAAACTTCGTATATAACCTAGTATTTTTCCAGCAGCTTCGAAAAAAAAGATATTAATAAGATAATCGGAAAATTAATATTTTTATTCGAAATAAATATAATTAGGTAATTGTTACGCTAATAAACAAATTTGATTAATTCGTTATCGAAAATATTAATACAATAATTAACTATATAATTTTCGTATTTTACAAATGAAACGTTAACTTATATATAACGAAATTATTACGAATCGGTAACGGTACGATTTAATACCTAAAATTAAAATATTTAAAGCCCAAAATAATCGCTTAATTATAGCTTTATATAAAGGGAATTCGTTTAAAAGGTTTTATAACAGTTAAATACTAAGGATATCACAAAACGAAAGCCAAAAAGCAAATACGCTGTAAGCCGAAAAAGGGAGTTTTCCGATTAAAATAACGAATCGCTATCGACTTTACAAATTTCGAAAAAAACCTTAAAGGGTACAAATACGTTATGTTTACGATTAATAAATACTTAAAATATATCTGGGATATTTATTTAAAAATCAAAAACAAAATATATTAATTATGAAGTTCCGATATTTTTTCAAGGTTTTAAAAACCCAAAAATAAAATTCTTTTATAAATATTCGAATACGATAACGAAATTTGAAAAATTACAAGCTTCGAAATATACTTTAATCGCCTTCTTTTAATATTAAACTTAAGCTTTTAATATCGTATACCTAAGCTTAAAACGGGGATGTAAAACGTTTAAAAAATATAATTAAAAAAAAAGGCGATTACGATACGAAATAACGTTAAATTACCTTTATTTTTAATCGTATATTTTGTTAAAGCGGCAATATATTTATATAATTTTACCTTTAAATATATACTTTTTTAGCAAAATTTATACAAAGTTTATTATATTTACTTAACGTTTAAAAACGGCGTTATAATATTTAATCGAAAGCTTTAATAAATTTATTTATAAATATATGGTTATATAGCTTATATTATAATAACTGCCGCTATAAAAAACGAACAAAAACTTCAAAAGCTAAACTTTAAAACATGGATTAAGTTTTTTGTCGGTTACCGATTTACAAATATTTACGAAATTTAAAACCTATTAATTAATAAAGTTATCGTTATTCGAAACGTATTATTTAACAAAAAGATTCCCTTTTTAGATAATATTAAAAACTTAAAAAATAACTTTTTATACGTTATAAAACAAACTACGAAAGTTACTGCGATAAATAAAATTATTTAATTAAAACCGAACCTACTAAAATATATAAATATAAAAAGAAATAAAAATTTAAACGGAATAATTTAATTACCGGTTAAATAAAAAGGATAGCTTTAAAATAATACAGACGTACGAAACGTACGGAATAAAAAAAATAAGCTTGTTCGTATAAAATTAATTACTTTTATACGACCCTTATATTCGAATTATTTTTCATTTTTTTAATTTATTACCTTTATTAACGTTTGCTTTAGTAATTACTATAATTAATACGTTAACGGACATAATAAAACTAACCTTAAGTTTTTATTGTTTTGTTTAAACTAAAATAACGGTAAAAAACGAAAATACTTTACGGGTTATAAACTTAAGCTTTCCGTACGTTCCGCGTTAAAAAAATAATTATCGGTACGATTATAAAATATAAAAAGCCGCATTTAACGTAAATCGGTTAATTTATTTTATTAGTACGATCGATAAGCGGCCGCTAAATTACGGAAATTTAGGGAAAATAATTGCCCGAAATACGCGTTACTTTAATCGGAAAGGTTTCGATACGAAAATATATAAAATCCTTAAATCGCCAAACCGGATATATAAGAGCCATTTACCGCTACCGCCATAAAGCCATAAAAAACTAAATATATATTCCTTAAGAGAATTATTTCGTAAAATTAAAAAAGTGTATTTATAAAATTATAAAAAGATGCAATTTTAAAAGGCTATTAATTAATTTTTTACTAAAAGGAAATAAGTTTTAAAGTATATATAAATATATATTAATAAATTCGACAAACACAACTAGTTGCAAAAATATATATAAAAATAACTTTAAAATATCCGTATCGTAATAAGATTTTACTAATTAGGAAAATATTATATAAATTAAAAAAATTACTTTTACTTTAGTGACAAGAATTTATTAAAATGTTTAAAAATTTAAAATTTAGCTTTATTTTTTATAAATTTTATTATTTATTCGTTAAAAAATACTTATTTTCTTTTTTATAGATAATATCGTTACGGCGTACCGTAAGAAAAATTAGGACCTCGTCGATTAGGTAATTCAATAAATAAAAAAGCGACATATTTCTATCAAAGGCGAAAACTTATAATAATTCTTAAAAATCGAAATAATTAAAAGTAAAGCTAAAAATATTGGTTTTTAATTTAACTCTATAAATAAATCAATTAATTTAGTCCTAAAAAAAGTTTTATTAACTTTTTTAAATACGTTAATAACGAACGTAAAATTACTGTTAATTTTAATTTAATTTATTTAAAGTTTATTAATAAATATTAAAAAAAAAAATATTTTATACGTAACAGTTAATACGTAACTCGATATAACCTTTACGGTATTCCAATTTGCCCGATATAACTTAAAGTTTAATAACGCATATTACAAAGCTGCCAATCGGATTATATTATACCTAATCGGGATTAAAATATTAACGTTATAATTCGGAAATAAAGATTCGTTAAATATTTAAAATAACGGTTTTTTCGCGAATAATACGATTAATCGAAAAGAAATTTAAACTTACGTAATAAAATTATTTCAAAAAAATAATAAAATAATAAGCGAATAAATAAAATATGCAAGGTCGAATAGGTTCAAGCCTTATTTTCCAGGCTGAGCCAAATATACAAAAGATTATTACACGATATAATTTGCACGATAAATATTATACCCAGTATCTTCGAACACGATAACTAATTAATGGTTTTTACGGTTAGAATAAATTAATACCTTAATCCCATAAAGCCTTACTTTAAAGCCGACTGCTAGCCCCCGTAAGCACGTAATTTCTCGATTAATGTCGGCTTGGAAGGCTTATATACGTGGTTGCCGATAAGCTTCGACCTTAATAAATCTTATGCCCGTTGGCTGGTTCGGCAGAATTAAATAATATGATTTAAAAAATGTTAAGCTTTACGTAATAAACCTTAAAAATAAACTTTAAAGATAAACCTTGACGGTAAACCTTAAGAATAAACCTTAAAGGTAAACCTTAACAGTAAATCTTAAAAATAAACTTTAAAGGTAAACCTTAACGGTAAACCTTAACGGTAAACCTTAAAAATAAACCTTAAAGATAAACTTTAAAAATAAACCTTAAGGATAAACCTTAAGAATAAACCTTAAAGGCAAACCTTAACGGTAAACTTTAACTGCGTATAAAAGGCTGGCATTTCGATCGTTCCTATAGCACCTTTTCGAATTACTTAAGATAACATGCCGTGTAAGTCCGAATATGCGATACCGGTAATCCGGAACTGCAAAACTTTTACAGAAATTATTTCATTAACAGTATATAATTCCTACCAAATTCTCAGACGAGTTAAAACTATCGACATTACTGTCGACCTAAAAAATCTTTTTTAAAAAGATCGATTCCGGCTTTTGATTTTCGGATACGATTTAGTTCCAGAAAATGACGGTATATGATTTTTGTAAGATTACATGCCGAAAAATATAACGATTATAACGGAATTATTGGCGAAACTTGAAAGGGAAGATAGTAACCCGTTTAATAACTTCGACGTTTAGATTTTGGAACGGTATACGCTGGAAAATTACGAGCGATAATTTGCCCGGCTGTTCCGGATTACGAAAACCGTCCAGAATTTTGACAAGAATCGACGTGGATAGGAGCTACGAAAGGGATGGGTTTAGTAAAGCCTAGGAATTAAGGTAGCAATTTATTATTTTATCCAATTTTGTCTATACGGTTACGTTTTTTTAAGGAAAAAATAAATAAAATATAATAATTACTTTTAACGTACCACACAAGTACGCGCAACACACAAGTACGCGCAACACTTTTTGGCACTCCGCAGCAACAAATTCAAATAACTTAACAACAACACATCGCATTAATTAAAATCAATTGGATTCTTCTTCGCTAAACGTATTTACAACTTTTACACAAGTACGCGCATTATGTCCAGGCTTGCCGCAAACGCCACATTTCCGTTCCTTAGTTTCAACCCTTTTGCGACGACCCCCTCCAACTGCTGTTGGCTATATTATTTCACCATCCCCTTCTTTTTGGGCCAAAAAAGCTTGTCCCTTTTATATAATAAATATTCCTTTTTCTTAAAAACGTTTGTTTTTGGTTCTGCAACGTTTGCTTAAGGTATAATTCGTTTCGCGTAATTAAACGTTTTCTTCCCGGAAAAAAACTGCTTTATACAATAGTAACATATAGCCTTTTGTTACAAAATTAACCGATTGAAATATTTTTGTTAACGAGCTACCCTAATAATTTCTAATCTTCTTTTGCAAGTATCGTCCTTATTTTGTTGCTTTACAGATATTTCTAAAGATTTTCGCGAAAGGTAAAATAAAACCGGCGGAAGTTAACGGAAAAACGGTCGGCGTAGGCACAACTGGAGGAACTTCTAATTCGGAAAAAACGTTATTAGGATCGAATAAAACAAAACCAACTTTCGCGAATCCAGATTTGATATTGTTGGACGTTATGGCAGCTTGGAAAGCGTCGTAAAAGCCGGCGAAAAAATCTTCTTTGGCAATATAAATATAATGGCGTCGCATTAAGTCTTCGATATACCGCAAATAAGCGCGTTTCAAAACAGAAAAACAAAATACATCAAAAGGTTAAAGCCGATGCAAAAAATGCACGGGCATATAAAGCGTAATAATGTTATTGTTGGCGCAGTATTTTTCGAATTCCATCAAATAATAACTTTTATGGCCGTCGAGGATAAGGAAACGTTTCGAACCTTTCGTACGCGTCCGAATATGCTTATTAAAATGCTAGATTTATTCGAAACCTAATTTATTTATTATTTAACTATTATCACTTAATACAATCTTCCAATCGGCTGCTGGCAATAAATTATCGCAATACCAAAACCCAAAATAATTTTTCCCCGTTATAATAACAAATAACGGTACAACCTAATCTTAAGAATTAATAACCTAAATAACTATAACCTATTCTTTATTCCCTTATTACGCTTATCTAAATCTTTTACGTCTTTCGGCATTGGTAATTACCATACCCGTTACCATAAAAAGTCCCATTAAAAATTCAGTTTCGTCGAAATTGTAAATATCCTTTTTTGCGATACCGTATTTCGCGATTGTAACCCGAACAAGCTCGAACTACTTGCGAAACGTTTCTGGATTTTCGGATAAAACCCGTTAATAATCGATCTTCCGATTTAAACGCGTCTTAAGTTTTTTTTGCCGTCTAACAAAGTTCGACGCCCAATTAACTCCAACGCGTTCTACAACGCGCTAAGCCAGCAGTATATTAGCTATATTTTTAACGTATTAAAGCCGAACAGGAAACGCTCGCGTATTTAAATCGAGGATTCGGTCGACAATCGATTTTTTTTCGGTCGGCGTCAATTTCTGCAAAAAAGGGGTAAAATCGGTTCGGGCGCGTCTACCGGTAGAACGGTATGCTAAGGTAAAAGATAAGACTTTATAGATAAAACCAAGCTTTCTATAACTAAGTTTCGGGTCTCGTTTTTTAACCTGAATGGCTAGGTTCATTCTCGCTTCTTTTATAAGGCGCTCCATATTGTGGTTGTTGAGATATGGGTAATTGAAGATGTGCAGTTAGAATGGCTAAAAAAGTGTTGCGCGTACTTGTATGTTGCGCGTACTTATGTGGCACGTTATAATAAAAGTAAAATTATTATTTTTTACGTAACTTATAAAAAAATTTCTTTAATTTTCGATTAATTAATAAACTGGAAATTACTTTAAATATAATATCGTTAAATATATAATGTAATAATCGATAAATTATTCGGTTTATTAACGCCGACGTCACCTTATTATAAATAAAACTGTAATACGTAAATATATGTAATTATTAGTTGCAAAAAGCCATAAAAAAGAATATAATTAAAATAAATTATATATTTACGAACGATATATTAATTAATAAATTAATAAAAATTTTATTACGAAAACCGTTTAAATATTTTAAAAAGTAATTAAAATTAATAAATATTACAGAAACTTTTAATCGGCGGAAGAACAATTTACGAATAATTTTAAAAAAGGAATTAATTAATTAGGAAAACTTAATCGCCGGAGAAAAGGTAAAATGGTATACTGCAGCTTTAGGAAGTAATAAAGTATAACGATTAACGCCGTAACTGCGTCGAGGCGTTAAGGGGGTATGTCAGTTAACAGGGGTACGTTAGTACCCATATCCGATAAGATTCCCTCTGATCGGAGCATATATGTTCCGTGGCTAGACTACTTCAAAGATCAGGACGCGTTGTTAGAATGCACGCAACTAGCCAATTAATTCAACACAACTGATGTCCCCTATATCTGACTGATGTCCCCTGTATCTGACAGCAGGCGCTCTAAAACGCGCACTCCTCTTTTTATGGAGTCTAGTCACGGAACCTATATGTTCCGATCAGAGGGAGCCTTTCCGTATATGGGGTGCTAGCGCGCCACCTGCTAGCTGACAAGGTCGGATACCCACAGCTCGAGGACCTCGGAAGCCTCGACGCCAATAACGGCGTACAGCGCGCGACGCACTACATCCCCCCTGACGGAAAGCGTCAAGATACCGCATCTAGATAGTTTCACCCAAGGCTTCAGGACAACCAGCGCCCGAATCTCAATGTGGTCGTCGAATCACGGGTCATGACTGTCTTGGTCGAAGGTAAACGTGCCACCGGGGTAGTGCACAAGTTTAGAGCCCAGGACAACAGAACGAAACACCAAAGCCAGACAAATGGTTTATCGTCTCCCGTGGAGCCTCGGAACATCTGTGTTCGAGAGATCGGGTATCGGCAATCCCGGTATCCCCTGACGTCCCGGTGTTGATCGGCCGTCGCAAATGTCCCCGGCGTCGGTCATGAGTATCACAACCATAACCTGATTGTCTGCCCATACAAGTCAAGCCTCAGTCCAGGAGAAACGTTGGACGGAATCTCTAGCGGTAAACTTGACCCCGGTCACTTAATCCAAACCAATAACGAGATCCTAGGATGGAATGCACAGGATGTCACTTGCAAACTTCGGCACAATGATTCGGTGGTGGCTTCCCCGGGGTCCCGAGTTCCGGGGCGCCTGGGACAAGGAGTTCAAAATATATGAACAGACCTTTACTCACGATGGCTCCGCTGAATGGGTTAGTCACGAGCTTTGACGGAAAATGGCTGAATCTGACGGTTTTTAGCTTCCCTGGGGAGCCCACCGGCATTCCCGGCGGCCAGTACTTCGGCATTTCGGCCTTTCTCGTATACCCCTTTTCTCGTGGGTACATGCATATCACAGGTCCGGGGCTGGATGACACTCCCGATTTCGAGACGGGCTTTCTCTCGAACACAGCCTGGATTCAAGAGTCTCAGATGGACTTACGGAAAACAGCGCGACGTTGCGCGCCGGATGAAAGTATTCCGCGGTGAATTGGCCAGTGGCCACCAACCCTTTCCAAGACATCCAAGGCATCATGTATCGACGCAGACGGGCTGCTGGCCGACATCCAGGAGATCGAGTACTCGACTGAGGACGATGCTATTATCGACCAGTGGTGCGAGAAAACGTCGGTTCCACCTGGAACTCGCTAGGGACATGTCGAATGTCGCCGCTCCAAAAACTGGGGGTTGTAGAGGACATGTTATTAGATAACCACTGTGCGATCCTCACGGGGTCGGTTATACCGAATGCTGGGCAGATTGGAACAAAACAGTGGAGGTATCAGATGCTTGGTTGATAACCGATGTCTTTTCCATGAGAACCTCGTTTAACATTGCTTGAATGGCTTGTGATGATAATGGTGTATTGCAAGTAGTTGTATAGCAACCATGAATGGCGAGGAACCTTTCGTATGGAGAAGGAGCTTCTATGTCCTCTTTGCAGGCCGATTGAGCCTCCAAGTCCCATTCTCTGGCCATGCAATCCTCATTTCATTTGCAACGAACAGATTGCGATGTGCTTACTATATTCAGATCTTCATGGCTAAGGTTGGTGATGGGCATGCGACGCTCGTCCTACAGTAATTCCCCGCAACACATCGCTGCCTTTTCAGGAATGTCAGCCTCCGGTCGATGACGCAGGTTCCCGTAGTTGGCGCCTATTCGAATTGCCATTCGCTGCGTTTCCAAGGGTTCGTCTGGGCGGACTCCACCGTGCCAAGGATCCGACTGTTTCACCGCTTACCCATCGTTCTGGGTTCGTCGGCAACCGTTGACGATCATGCTTCAGGGGCGCCAGGATGAGTTCTACGATATTAACCAATCAAATTTCACATTAGCTCGTGTGGAACCGCGGGTTGCCTAACGCCCAATGCACCAGGACCTTACGCCGAAACGCCTGAGCCACTATGAGGAGGTTAAAAATTCACGACAGACCTTTGGGTTTCTTACCGGGCTGTTAGACGCTTACCAGACATAGCGAAGTAACCAATCTAAATAAAAAATGCATGGGGGTTGTATTCCCACGGGTATCATTGCGCCTACTAGGTCGTGATGTATTAACTGTTGGAAAGTCATCATTTCATAAAGATGCAGGCGGCGTAGGATGGTGATTGTTTCAAAGCATATTAATAGTCAGGCATCACTAAACTTGGATTCACTTCGAACGAATGCATGTTCTCGCGAGGGGTGTGCGGTATATCAATTCAGAAGACTGGCGTAGTAGGACGTCTGAGCATAACGAACTTGATTTGAAGCGTTAACCCCTTCGATGTTGTCATTGATGAACAGTTCCTGAAAACGGGAACTGTATTGCGGAATATTCTGTAAACGCTCCGTTTGTCCTGACAGGGATGCCAAGTGCGCAGGGTACGCTTTCCCCATGCTCTAAGCCACGTGCGCGCCGTTAGATAAACGCATTAAAGGCGTGCCGATTCTGTTTTTGAATCAAGACACGACCAACAATCCCATTTCTGTAGCCAGTAACTGTGATTATCGCGCAGGTGCTCTCACAGGACCATCCCTTGTCGAAGACCCTGAACCCGGTTGTCTGACGTCAGTCGTCAGGGTCCAATCAATGTGGTTACCCACCCTTGGCACACGTCTAAAAGGGGGATCTCCATAATACTCAGCCAGGGCCCTTTCAGAGGCCCCCTGGCTAAGGCAACTCCACGAGGACCGTATATCTGCGCCCGCATGCCACATGCCGAGAGCCTTCCTTCTGCTTGCGCCCACATACATTCATCGTGCAGCTCCATCCAGACTTTCGCTCATTATTCGGAGAAGGGATATTTCGCCCGACCGACGCCCAGGCTATCGCAGCCATTTTCCCTTGATTTGAAGTATTGCGAATCAACAGCCCCGACGGCAACCATGAAGGCATCATTCGTTCTCACAATTCCGGCGCTAGTGCTATCGGTTTCATCCGAGCCCGTCCGTCGTCTAGACGCCACTAGGGCCAAGCATGACCTAGCGGCGCTCAGGTCGGTCGCCGCGCAGATAGAAGCTGCCATCCTCAGCCTTGACGCCTCGGTCAAGCCGTTCGCCAACGATGACGACGGAGTGCAGGTCATAGCGAACGCCGACAACCTCGCCAAGGTCATCCAGGAGGGTACCTCGAAGATCCAGGACATCGGCCGCATCTCCCTCGCGGACGATCTTGGCCTCGCGGGTATCCTGACATCCCTCCAGGTCAAGGGGCGAACGCTGCTCTCGGACATCGAGGCGAAGAAGACCCAGTTCGAGGAAACCCGGCTCTGTCGCATGGCCGAGACTCGGATGCAGCGCATCAATGCCATGTCCGCGGAGCTCATCGATGCTGTCGTGGCCGGCCTGCCGAGCGTGGCGCAGGACGTCGTCCGCGAGGGCACGAGCGGGCTCTCTGACATCCTCACGCAGGGCGCTGCATTCTTCTCCACCGACAACTGCAGGAACCGCGTCGTGGACGCGACGGCCCCCGTCGCCACCGGCGACGCGCCCTTCTCGGTCCTGCCACTGCCGCCCTGCTCCACGGCGCCCGCTGTCTCGGGGTTACCCTCGACCGAAGCGTCAACTTTCCCGGCTATCATGCCGCCCGTGTCGGACACGTCGGCGTTCCCCACGAATCCGGTCCCGACCGAGGCTGCGACGTCTCTTGCGGGCAAGCAACGCCCGCCGGAGAAACGGACAGGCAGCGCTCCGACTCCGGGCTCGAGCTCCTCCTCTACCCCGGCCACCACCACTAAGCCCCTAACCGTCGTCGCGAGCTCGACGCTGGTCGTCGTGCCGGCCACCACCGAGGCGTCAGAGACGTCGCTCCTGATCGTTGCACCTACCCCCACCGGCGGGCCGCACTACGGCACGACCACGCCCGTCGGTGTCGGGTCGACGAGTTTCTACCCCACGTCCACGCCTAGCTCCCCACCCATCCCGACAGCGGCTGCTGCGGTGAACGCCGCCGGGCCCGTGGGCGTGGCTGCCGGGTTGATCGCTGCGCTTCTGCTGTAGGCAGATGGACGATTGAGGAGGCTTATGACGTGCTCGCTTTAGTGCTGTGTCGTAATTAGCAGTTACAATCATTCAGATACTCGGATGAGTAGACAGGATAGACAGTTAGCGTTGCATTGTTATTGCAGGAGGCGTGTAAGCTTCGATTCATCATAGGCCTCATTTAGGTTGCTGATTGGTGAGGCTCGGATACCCGCTGGCGTTCTCTCCTTATATTCAGTGCTTATATCATATAGTGGAATAGAATACCATACCATACGCCGCTATTCCTCACGTGAGACCACTGAAGGTGCATGGGGAACGAAAGAAGCTGACGTCACAGTTTGCATAAGAGAGTTGTATTGTAATTTAGGGAAATCGAAAAAATGAGCACATACAATGATTCCTCCCTGCATCATTTTGACCGCCGTACCTGCCGAACTCCATCAAAGAACGATGTCGTCCCTACCAAGCCAGGAAAAGCGAGGCTATAGCACGACCGTCCCATTAGGGCACGGAGGCGGCGTGAACGTCGGCCACGGCTCGCAAATTGAGAAACAGCTGCGGAAAATTAGCCGCCACCCCCCTAATCAAAATCAAAGCATCATCACAGAGCTAACTCACCCTCCGTACATCAAGGTGGTAGTCCCACAGGTCGTGATGAAGTCCTGGCAGAGGCTCACGGCAGAGCAGTCGAAGCTCGACGTCGGCCCAGAGGTGGTACTGACATTGCCGCTACTGGTGGTAGTCCCCGTTGGCGCCGCGGTCGGGTCGCCCGTACTAGGTGTGGCGGAAGGCGAAGACGGCGGCATGAGGGTCGGCAGCCCCGGCGTCGGCTTGCATGGCGTCTGGTTGGGCCATAGGTGCGTGCTGCACCGCGGGAAACAAGTCTGGTACACTACGCCGCAGTCGTCAACGCCGTCGACGCAGACGGTGTTGCAGCTGGGGGGCGCTCGGGAGGTGGAGGTTGTCACGGGAGGCGTCTTCCTGCTGGTGCCGGTTGACGTTTCCTTAGTGGTTGCACGGGTGGTGGTGGAAGCCGTGCACCTCGGCGGCTTCGGCCGTAGCTCTGGATTACAGGCATCGTAACAGCCACCCCATCTCATGCCTGTGCGATGATTAGTGCTTGCCCGGAGCTTGTCGGCCGTATATGGACATACCGCATGGATTGACACCGTCGATACATAAAGTGCGAGGACAGGGGTTTTTCTCTGCAGGGGCTGCGAGGATAGGAGCCGCAAGGGCCAGGGTCGCAACTGATACGAAGCCCAACATCATCTTGGGACCTGCAGTATGACACGGTTCTGGTGTTTGGATGGAGGGAGTGCCACATATACGAGGCTGTGTTGTCGGGAGGACGCGGTTCTTATTATACACCGGTAGAGTGGGATAGGTTCCTGTGGACGGCTCGCTTGGGTAGGCAATTTACGACCGTCCCCGTCCCTAGCAGGATCCAAACCCGACATTTATTGTGTCACTGTGCGTGTCTAAGTTTGCTTTCGCGTGATTCGCTTTTCACGGGCTGATGCGGGCCTAGGGGAAAGTCTCTATTAACTATCAGCTTGCCTAGATTGGCTGGACCGTCTCAGGGCGGGTGAGAAGGTCCATCCTCTGTCTGCTCCGACCTCTCGATGGTATTTAATAGGAACAGCCAAGAACCTCCTCCACTGGGGATACTCAATTCGTGCGCCCGGCGCAGGGAACGTGTTAGTTACGGATTCCTGGAATGTCGCGTCCCACACATGCAGTAGTATGCGCAGGCGTGGGCAAGGTCCGGGAAGTCCTGGGCTGCGATGTGGGCTAGATTCTTCACGTTTGCTCACCCGTTTAAAAAGTGGTTTTGGAGAAGTCGAGGACTACTTCATATTGGCCCGAATCTTTCTCATAAGCATGCCCTAGCAACAAACTTTGAGCAACTGCCTGAGCATATCAGGATATGGGCAATGAAATGGGAAGTATAAGTAAGCCACCTACGACTTCAGAGCCTGTCCATAGTTTCCGTACTCTCAGGATAATGCATTTTAACCATTAATTGTCTCTGCTTTTCCCGGCTGCCAAGAGGTGCACTTGCAAGCCAACCTGTGGGGGATTCCCGCGAAAGGGCTTATCCCAGACACGACATTGTTGTACTGTAACTCTTTCAAGCAGTTCCATTCCACCAAGGCGGATACACTGCGCCAGTCTGTGTAATTCGCGAATCGACTCGCGTGATCTTGTATACTTGGCAAATCCTCATGCATTTAACAAGAATGGCCTAGGCAAGGTTGTGCAAGGGTTGGAACAGAAAGTTGAGGTTACTATAGTATCAGGCAAAAGTTTTCGCACACTGTCAGATATCAGTGGGTGCCATGCCATAGAAATTAGGTGTAGCTTCTCCAAGGGCTAATCACAGGTACAGCCGAAAAATTGTAGCCCTTTTGCAACCCTTGATCCAGGGTAGGTTATTACTAGGGTCTCATGACCCAAACCTAACTATGTGCGAAAACTTACCCATCATACCATAGTAGACCACTGGGCAAGTATTGGAATACCAAGACAATGCGTTCTGGATGCGGTCGGTGATATCTAGCACCGATTTACATTACAAGGAAGGTCGCTTTTCTCGGAGTGATTGATTAAACGTATCAACTGTCGAAATTGGTTCTTGAAGCTTTTCGAGACTGTTAAAGGACTGCGCATATCATCGTTGCAAGAGCCGAGACCTGGGACTGCTTGCGGGATAGCTAAGGGGGCTTCTAGTTCTCCTTTCTGGCAACCACGACATTTAACATGCGTTTTGTCCAGTTAAAAACACCAGCCCAGCCACCAGCAACTTTCCACCAAAGACAAGACCGGCCCCTAAGAATTCATCCGACGAGGTACCGGAACTGCCCCGGTACATTCACAGGATGAGACGTTCGTGTATTACGAGGGGGGATTACCTCGCGTGCTCGCTCCTGCTTCTCCGCCACACGCAGGCGACGTGGGCAGTTGAAGCATTCGTCTACTCCAAACCCGCAGCATCTCGATTAACTCAGTGCATACTATCTATGTAGTCTGCGAATTGCAATAAAGCACCGAACAGGCGGTCGTTCATCATAATTGCCATATCTGGATTTTAACACAGCTGGACCTGACCAAGTACGGCCTAGCTAGTTAGCTTCGCTAACTTCAGCGTCCGCCATGATCCACTATGATCTCAATGCTGCCTACTAGGACTTCGGAAGCTCCACCGCTATCGAATAAGTATTGCGGCGAGTGGATTTCGATCCAAGAACCATTGCTCAAATGAACGAGTGGGCTGATGGTTCAACGAACTCGTTGATGGTAACACTGACAGTGCTGACCTGGCAGACTGGTATTTGTCCAGAACGAAAAGTGATGAGATCACGGGGTGAACGCCGACATTCTGTGTGACCGGCTGGTTGGTGCTGACACTTCATGAGGCAGCAGCTTCGGCTCGGGCTACTAAGTAAGTATGCATGACAGGGGATCCACATGTTAAAGCCAAGCCGTCATACAGAAAGTAACAGACGGGATCGTGCGCAGGTGACATCACCGGTCCTGCAACCTGTGAGATTCTTGCCCGAACTGCCGAACAGTCGTTTAGTCGCACTGCCATTTTGACTGGAGAGTCGAACATTCGATCAGTGGGAGCCCTCCTCGGCAGTCACCGAAGGCCCGCAAGACTTACGTCGAAGTGCAGCTCTGGCGCATGATAGGGCCCTAATTGCATGTTGCGGAGATTTTAAGTACTTAACTATGTATGATTCACAACCATTGCAAGCAGTCAGCTGTATGGTTCCCCATCATTTGCCATTTGCGCATGCCCATAGTCTCGATGCGCCCTCTTTAAAAAGCTTCCAGATCTTTTCACCAACAATACACCATCTGCTACTACCTAGGATTCCCGGATTAACAGTTCAACGGTTGTATTTAGGGAAGCCTGTGTGAAGTAAGCGGAAGGTATTTATATTTATATAGACATTTACCATGCCATCACGGTCAGCGCGCAATAATCGTTACGACGACGATCCACACGTTTTTGATGATCCTTACAGAACATCATCGCCGCCTAAGAACGACTACGAATATGTCGGCACGGATGACCCCTCGGGCGCTCCCGAACATCGCCAGCGACCACATTCGCCGGCAGGCGAGGGGCGGAGGAGGTCTAGCCCACCTCGCCGATCGAGACACAGGAGAGATCAACGATCCCCGCCAGCCTACGAAAGAAGTCCATCACTACGACAGCGGGCTTCTAGGCGCACATCGCCACCGCCGAAAGTCAACAGAGAGGCACCGCACCCCAAAGACAAGAGCTTTCAAAACAAGTATCATGAGTTTGCCCAACGCCCCGGCGTTCAGCGGGCGCAGACGTTCGGTCGGAAGGGCTTAGACTTCCTTAGCTCGGCCGCCGCGGCCTACTATACACCTCAGACGCCTGGCGATCGGAAACCTGGCGACGACCGACGAACTCGTTCAGTAGGTCACGATGACGACAGGGAACGCGACCGTGATCGCGACCGCATCCGCCGTCATCAGCATCATAACGACTACTATGATTCAGAGGGACCACCGCGTCGTAGCCGCCACAGCCGGCGGCAGAGACATAGCCCCTCCCCATCCCCCTCTCCATCCCCCTCTCCATCCCCCTCCCCTCCCCGCCGACGAAAATCGGAGCGGAGTAGGAGAAGGGACTACAGTCCGTCCCCGTCGGTATCGAGTCGCGATTACGGTCGCGATAGTCGCCGTGGCAGGCACCACGATCGGGACCGACGCCGTGCATACTCGTATAGCCCTTCGCCGCCCCCGAAACGCAACCGCTCTCGCCGAAAGTCCACTGATTACACGTCCCGCCGCGGTCCGAATACACCCGACCAGTCCAAGGCGGCACAGGAGCGCTGGCAGAAGGCTATAGGCTCAGCGCTCCGGGCCGGAGGTATCACGGCCTTGCGACTGCGTAAGCAACCCGGATCTTGGACAGGAGACAAGGGCGCCAAGATAGCCAAAGCAGCTTTGGGCGCCGCGGCTTTGGATGCATTTATAGATGTAGGTTTCTGCCCCGGACGGTCTATTACGGGTATAGTTACTGATAGCCTCCCAACAGGATGATCCGAGAAAGAATGAACCGAAGGGGGTCAAGGGAGTGGCAGGGACTGCCCTCGCTAGCCTGCTCGCCTCGAAGCTAGCGACGAGCCACGGGTCACGCAAGAGCAAGCACCGACACTAGGTACCTACGTGGGGTCATGTACCCGATGCCGGGTTTTCTTTCTTTCCGGCTTTTTGATGTCAGCGATGCTTACGGCCGGGATGGGTAATGACTCTCGGATGTGTCTTTCTCGACCGGCACATGAGTCCGTGCTATACAATTAACGGGCCACGGAAAAGTGTTTGCAGATTGACGCTCGGACGATCGGGGTTTCGTGAACAGTATTGAGGAAGAGCTAATAACGACCTGATGACGATACGATTGCAGACTGTTCTTATATATACGCGGGAAAGAGATAGATGGAAAGCATGTCAGGCGCCACGAGTTAGCGTTTTGTTTAGTTAATGCTCAGCCTTGCCCCTATATTCCGATTGAGTAACTCGCCCGATGCAGCTATTGGCTAAAAGTAGCCCATAGGGGCTTGTGAAGAAAACCTGTATACACAGCTAAAAATGAGCTATGAGACTACCGAGCATAGTGAGACGCGGACTTGCTAACAGAGAAACAGTCGTTATACTGATGGACTAACATTTAGACATCCTGTCACTACGCCCCAGGGTTGAAGGGTTCATCGAGATCAAGTGCCCCCCGAAGCTGACGCTGTGCTACTACGTATAGACCTTTGCGACGCACAACGCGTTCAATTCTGTTTGTCACGCACGGCCGGTCGCCCGCCACCTATGTGGGCAGCCATACAGTAACACAAGGCCTCCTTTAGGTCCTGCTACAGGCGCACGCTGATGAACGCCGGGTCCACGAACGTGCTGAGGGCTACCATATCATTGAACCGATCAGGGATGTCAAGCTGGGTGGGTACCGTCTCGTTCTCGAAGAGCTCTTCTGGAATGTCTTTTCCGACGGCTAGAGAGAGCACGAGCTCTGTGCCGTAGGTGCATATTCAGTCGCGAACGTTTTCCGCTGGCTTCGATGGGCTCGAGGCTCGCTTTTCTCATGTCCAATACGTTCTTCGCTATGCCTTCGGTGGCCCTGCGGTTCTTCGACTAGCTGATTCGTGTTGTTATAGGACCAGTCGCAAACATGCGGATGCCATCCCTCAGATTCCACGTCCTGAGCCCGAACAGCTCCTGACCAAAAGGCCCATCGATGCTTACTTGTCCATCTATTGTAGAGCACCAAATTGACCAACCGTCCGCGTTATTTCGGCCATGCTCGGCCGGCCCGGGCGGCTCGGTGAGCAGAGCTTGAACCTTCAAGATCTGAGAAATCGTATATTCCAAGTTCCACGACGAACGATCGACGATGACAACGTTCTTCGAGTGTATGCCGTAGCGGGCTATTCCCATAGGGCCTACATCAAAACCAATGGCCTCCTTCCGATCTCTTAGTATGGCTGCTCTTCCCTCAGTCATTGCTAGGTAGAGCTATGGATTGGTCGCTCGACGAGTCTGCGAAATACTTTGCTTCTGTTTTACGGGCTTGTGGCGCTGGAAGTTCTTCTCGTCGGCTCCGGGCGTGCGCACGAATACCATCGATGAATGGTGATAGTAGCCACCAACGCGAGTAGACATTTTACCTACCGAGGGAATCCTGAAGACGTACGGAAACGTCGATATCCTACAGCGTGCTGAGTGGTTTCTATATACAGCTGCTTGATCCAATGGCAAAGTTGTTGTGTTGATTGTTAAGGAAGACATCGTGGAACCCGCTTCCACCGGAGAATCCTAGCCAATATTGGGCAATGGTGACGTATGACGCTATTATTCAAACTCAGGCGAGTGTTAGGAAACTAGGAGGCCTTGAGGGTTTATAATAGCTTGGTGGTGAGGTGCCACAGGTGTTTGTAGCCCGCGTAACCCTTCATGCGTTGGATGTCCTGTGTCAAGACTTGGTGGACTAAGAAGCTGTGGGAGTGGACTATCGGTGAGGGTCACACTCTCGGCTCTTCCTTCGACTAATTCAACTAACTCAACTAACTCTGGATCCATTTCTGTACCTGGAGGTCTAGTGATAGTTGTGAAGAGTATAGCCGTGGTCGGAGCGGGGCCAGCGGGCGAGATCATGATCGACGCGCTCGTTCGGGAGAAATTTTTTCGGCATGATTAGAGTCTTCGAATGTACGGAAGCTACTGGGGATGCTGGTGGGTGGCTCGGCGTTCTTTCACAATGGCTCCGCCAAGCGCGAGGCGGCCGTCAACCCCTCCCTTGACGTAGCGCGCTGGGACTCGAGTAACAAATGGTGAAGGAGACTAGGATCGATTACCAAGTGCCGCCGTCGCATCTCTCGGAGATCCAGGCTCTGTCGTCCCGCGAGCCAACAAGCTTCTCCCGATCCCGCCAGTACTGCCGGCGCAGACCCCGAGGGCCCCGCAGCCGCGAAACGCCGAGTCGTCCATCTACCCCTATCTAGAGACCAACGCCAACTTTCTCCTTACGCAATTCAGCGAAGCGCCCATCTCAGGAGACAAGACAGAGCTCTCGGTCTCGCTCCATGACGCCGACATGCCGTTCCGCCCATACAGCGTAATGCAGCGGTACGTACAAGGATTGGTGAATGGAAACGGGTATCAGGACTTTCCGGAGTACAGCTCGGCAGCAGAAAGGGTCGAAAAGGTCGGAGACGAGTGGAAAGTAACGCTCAGGAAGGGCGGCGAGCACTCAGACTATTGGGGGGTGGGGTGGTTCGACGCGGCCGCCGTGGCAAGCGGTCACTACTGGGTACCTTATGTGCCACACACCGACGGCTTCGAAGAACACGAAAGAGAATGGCCTGGAAGTGTGTTACACAGCAAGCAATACGGCGCGAGTGATGTTTTCAAAGGCAAGGTGAGACACCATAAGTACCTCGTCTCAGAAAGATCCCTTGCTAGCATTGGCCTGAAAGCAGGTTGCCGTGGTAGGAGCCTCCGTCTCGGCCGCGGGTATCGTATTGGATTTGGCGCACGGTTCAAGCCGCCGTGCTGACACACCGTGAACTTCTATTTCGTCGACAAGGCTTTTAATCACCCCCTGATCGTCCGACGCCCTTCTATAGCAAGGGTAGATGGAGCTACGCACATTGCCCATTCCTCGACGGCACGTCCGTCGCTTCGGTGGAGCATCTCATCTTCGGCACCGGCTACAACTGGACGCTGCATCCCTCCCGCAGGTACCCGTGCGCAATAACCGCGTTCCGGGGTTGATACCAGCACGTCGTCTGGCGAGACGACTTGACGCTCCTGTTCGTGGGCGCTGTTGGCGCCGGATTCACATTCAAGATCTTCGAATTGCAGGCTGTCCACGCCGCTCGCATGCTTGCCGGCCGGGGTACGATCCCCGGACTAGAGGAACGGAGTAGGTGGGAGCGAGAGCGGGTCGAGGAAAGGGGCGACGGGGGCCAAGTTCACTGTTATCTTCCCCGATGCGAAGATTATTTCCAGACACTGCAAGGTTGGCGGGGCCTCCTCAAAAGGGGAATGGGAGAGCACTACCACCGCTCGAGAAGGAATGGGAAAAGAGATTCATGGCTGGCCGTGAGCCGAGGAAGCGGATGTGGAAGAAACTGAATGCGGAAGCGAGGGAGAATTCAGCTGTTAAGCTCGAAGATAACCGGCAAGGGGCGAGGTTATAGATAATACTGGTAATGTAAGTGCTCCAACATAATTGCTCGCCAACGCCGCCCTTTGATACTGTGGTTGTAGCGGTATGGTCCATATGGCCTGTAATGTTGCCATGTGGAGCTCATGGAGGCGAGTGCTCACAAAAGGGAGGGTAGCCGAAAGCCTTCGCTACTAGGGAACGCCAAACCGCGGCAATCTGGCTTACGTTAATGTCCATTGCTTCGTTCAGCATGAATAGCATAGTCCTATATTATGCCGCTATTTCTTGTTTCGTCCACTTCACCATGACGACATTTTATACGGCCTGCGTAACTTATGCCGTTGTCTTCCTCATCCCCGTTTGGTCTGCTCCCTCCCTTGCCGTTGTCACTTCAGTGATAACGCATTTCCCTCTGCTTTGGCCAGCAGTCCTACTTAGGATTTATGTTGGAAGGATATGAATTTGATCTACGGCAAATGCTAGCCTTCCTACATTTCTATTTGGCCAACACGCGCTGTTCTTAGATAACCAGCCGTGGACCGCTTGTCCAGAGGCTTGTTCGGAGATGTGGCGACTGGAGTTTCAGAAGCCACTGTAGTCGCCAAGCCCAGAAACGACCTTGTATTCTATAGGGCGATGTTCCTAGATTCGGCATACACCTATTGGTGCGTACACCCGCGTAATGGCATGTACTTTTTGGCTGTCGGGGTTATTTTGATGCCGGCAGGCTGTTTAAGGGCTTTACTGCA
Organism: Monosporascus sp. mg162; assembly: GCA_004155945.1. NCBI lineage: Eukaryota > Fungi > Ascomycota > Sordariomycetes > Xylariales > Monosporascus > Monosporascus sp. mg162. Next base: position 53,774 of record QJNY01000307.1, read on the forward strand.
TGCGAAAAAAAAAAAAAAAAAAAAAAAAAAAAAAAAAAAAAAGGCATCAAACAAGGCGTAATTTTGTATGGAACGTACCAATTAAAACGGATATCCCCAGTCACCGCAACCCGGCTGGTTCCCGTAGTATGGGGGTACCCGGAGGGGGTGGTGGGAATCCGCGGTGTATTTTACCAAAACCCCCATTCCCCATACCAAATGCATACTGCTGTATAAATGCACAGGAAGCCGCTGGGATTTGTTGATGCAAAGCCTACTGGGTAGGAGCGTCGTCGTCGTAGCTTCGTAAGTACTCCGGCGAGTGACTCAAGAAATAAAATAAGTCGTTGAAGATCTTCAATAGTCCAAGCCTGCAGTATCATGTTTATTCCTGGTTGCTTCTTGTTAGGGCCTCGATGCTAAGCCACGTGCGCGGGCACGAAAAGCTAATTGGCAATTGCGTGCTAGTCATTTGCTGCAGCCAAGAAGCCCCATCCGGTCGGCGCATCGCATATAAGTATCGGCTGCATGAGCCCCGTTCCTGATTCTAAGCAGGAAGACAGCTGCTTAGATAACCTCTACAACCTGTGTCTTTCGTCGTGACGACACGCGACACACACGCATGATGGGTATCCTTCCCTTTCCGGACCTAAGCGACAGCAAGATCGTTAAGAGACTCTGGAACACGACCAAAGAGAATTGGTATCTCGGCTTCACTTCGTTCGGAGGGCCGCCTGTTCATTTTAAGATTGTGCGTTCTTGTCTATGCTCGTCCTTTCGCCAGGACGACACGCTGACTCGGGTGCATTAGTTTCGCGACAAGTTCGTCAATAAGCTACAATGGATCGACGACCAGGTATACCAGGAGCTCTTCAGTATCTGCCAGGCCTTCTCCGGGCCCGGCAGCACCAAGATGTTCTACTGCATCAATCTGATACATGACGGTTTCCTCTCTGCGGTCTTGGGCTTGCTCTTTTGGAGGTATGCAATGTTTTGACTGTTTGCTCCCCATAAAACAGGGCTACTCGACTCCTATGGCTAGTTCGGCTTCTAATCTATTTACCAGTCTTCCCGGCGCACTAGGCATGTATGGTTTGGCAGTGGGAGTCTCCAATATCGGTGACGCGCTGCCCGCTCCCGTGTATGCGCTACTCTCGGGTCTGAACGCGGCCACCGTCGGGATCATCGCGCTCGCAGCGGTTGAGCTAGCCCACAAAGCTATCACGGACCGCGTCACACGCGTGCTCGTCTTTCTTGGTGCTGCGGCAGGGCTCTTGTACAATGCGCTATGGTATTTTCCGGTAATTATCGTTATCGGGGGCATCATCACGGTAATACACGACTTCCGCTGGCTGCATGGTCCCGTCAAAGTCGCTCGTAATGCTGTGATGAGGAAAAAGCAGCGACCTGCTGAAACGGAGGAAACTATAGGCATTCCACGTCCAGGTCCCTCAGGTGATGCCTCGGTTCAGAAAGATGCCAGAGGAGACGGTAATATATCTGCTGGGCCATCGACCAGCTCAGCACCTGCCGAGGGTGCTAAGTCAGGATTGCCAACCTCCGAACGGGAGGCTGCCGAGTCTAGCGCGGCCGCCGCTACCGCAGCGGAGGAGCCACGTTTTGTCCCACCCGAGCGGCGCCTAAACTCCTCCTGGAAGTTTGGGCTAGCCATTATCTGCGGCTTTTTTATTTCCTTCCTCGTCATCATGGTCCTTCGAGGCGTCCTTCCGAACAAGGGCCTGCTCTACAGTCTGTTCGCCAACATGTATCTCGCAGGCACCATCATCTTCGGCGGTGGCCCTGTAGTGGTCCCTCTTCTCCGCGAATACGTCGTAGCTGAGGGCTGGGTCAGCCCGCGGGACTTTCTTATAGGACTAGCGATCATCCAGAGCTTTCCCGGCCCGAATTTTAACTTCGCCGTCTACCTCGGCACGCTTACTGCACTTAATGGTGGGCGCCTTTCCGTTGCCGGGGCATTCCTGGGTGCTATAGGCATCTTCTTTCCCGGTCTTGTCCTTGTGCATGGTACTATGGGTGTCTGGGGCTCTATACGCAGCTGGCGGTGGGTGAAGTCGACGGTGCGCGGGGTTAATGCCACTGCTGTAGGACTCATCTATACAGCCGTCTACCGACTATGGCAAATTGGCTGGGTTGAGGAGACATCCCAGCAAGGCACGAGCCTGGCCAATGATCCCTGGTGGGTCGTGGTCACTGCCACTAGCTACGTTGGGGGCTGCTGGTTTGGACTCAAGCCTCCAGTAGCCATCATCCTAGGAGCAGTGTTAGGCCTGATTAGATACGGTGTCGTGTCTGCGTGAACAGAGATTGGACGGCTTGTACGATAATAGGTTTATCTAATAATCCAGTGCGAAGCTTCTATCGGCGTTATTCTCGGTATCGTTGAGAAATTGTGTAGATGCCATAATATCTCTCCAAGATGACGTCTCCGTTGACATCGCGGTTTTCGTCAGTTCAATGTTCTGATGTTTTTAGTCGTCAATCACATCATAGGTTACCTAAAAGGAAACCAACAGCTCGGGGGTTAAACCGCTGGACTGGAGTCTTCCAACGTCGTATCCAAGGTTGCGCTACCACGCAGATAAACGTATCGCCTTATACCTTGTCCCATCCGCAAGCTGACTTTCCGTCGCCCCCCTCCCCACCAGTGCCTGGTAGGCCTCCGATTGTTAAGTATCAATACTGCCAAGTCAGAGGGATTGTTCCAGTTTCTTACTCTGTCGCGTAACGTGGCCTGCGTAAGGGGCTTAGCTGCAGTGTAGGAATATATAACTATATTACGCTTGAACTACTAACGCAGTTCGAGCGCCCGATCTTTTGCCATAATCCAAGATGCAGAATGCCTCGGTGGCACAGCTACCTGCAGCTGGGCTGCAGCCGGGGCATACTCCTTTCCACTCCCTTGATTAGGTGACACAGCATCAGACCGAGTGCTCCAAACTTTTTGGCATCGAGATTCGCATCCTTACGCTTACCACTCAAGACGACTGTGATTTAGCCGTGCGATCGAGTTCACGTTGCATGTATGTGACCGATATACGCGTTTAGCATTGTCACGTACGAGGCCGCCTAAGAAATGGCATCTCAACAGGCGGTAACGGACCACGCTGTTGAATTGCAGCAAGTTGATCCGCGTATTGAGTCCTCTAATGTCTCCGCTACGATCAACCTATATGGGATTAACCCGCCCGAAACGCAGTAGTACTGAGCAGGCGATAGTCTAGCGATCTCGCCTACTTCGCTCACTAGGCACCCACAGAATGTCTTTTCGTCCGCCGGGTTCGTCTTCACTTGTACTAGCGGGATCCTCGGTGTTGAATTCAACAAGTTGGAAGTAAGGAAGAGTGAGGTTATGACGAAAGCACTGGCGATAATTGGGTTTATCGTGGCGTGTTTCGCTCTATGGCTAACATTTTTGTCTGCCAAGGACGGACGCAAAGCCATGCTCATTGCCGAGTGGACTGCGAAGAAGGACTTCCTAGAGTTCTGCCAGTCAGTAAGTGGGACCCCATCAGGTATGATGTCAAACTCTTGCAACTGATGGGGTTGGATAAGATCGATTATAAGGACTTCGGTTGCGACAAAGCAAAGGGAGTGTCTTTAGGACCGCCTCCCAATTTTTCTGGGAGAGACTGGAAGCGATTTGCTGAGGCTTCCGGTGATCATGCGTCGTATCATAACGGGGATCACAATCTTCCGACAGAAATCAGTGTTCAGACATATGAACCGGTAACCCCCTTTGCTGCTTTTACCTCTTGTGGACTGTTCCTAGTTTGGAAACGTGGATCTCTGCGTCGTCTTCGTCGCCTGATTGTCCATAGCCATATCAGGTCGAAGCACTGGCAGAGGAGCCTTTACCGCTGGGTATATAGGTTGTCTCAAGGAATGGTGCGAACGTTGCACGCGGGAACAGCCCGGGATTTCAGGCACAAAAATAACTAGGCTGTTACTCGACCCTCGACGGCGATGATCATCGAAGAGTATTCCAATGCCCAATTCAATTTCGAATTCCGCCCAGATAACTGCGTGCACGGCGAGACGACAGGGTTGGACAAGCGTAGGGCCAAGCTTACCAAAAGGCGTACCAAGCCGGTCCGGCAACGAAATATATCGGAGTCAAACCGCTCAGGCACCAACCAAGCGGAGGAGATCGGGATGGGTCCCAGGGGAACATCTGAAGTGTCCGAGGCAAGGCGCATCAAGCAACCCTATTCGACTGCCAAAGAATTATCTACACCCCAAAGCTTAGTGCGAGACAAGAACCCCGCCGACTATACCGGAATATATAGATAGGCTGGCAAAGCGGCGAGCTATAGGACCCCATTAAATTGCTGCACGCGATGAACCTCTGGAAGCCCGGCGATCAGGACCCATCGGATAGCTTCCAGGCTGCGCTACAAGACATTGGCCCTACGTTAGCTATGCGGATATCTTCGTCGCACTCTCGCAAGTCTTCTAAATACCTGCGTTAAAAGAGTTATTGCTAATCATTCCTAAAGAGAGTCTCCAGATCGAGATAACCAAAGTCGAGCGAGCCTTGGTTCAGTTCGCTAAACAAGGCCTCATAAGTCACGGCGCAGACAGTAACCCACGGACACCGTTATTCAAGGAACTAGAAGCACGCTCACTCAGTCCCGGACAAGCTGCTGATAAGCTTAAGATTAATTCTACTCGCTTAATATGAGACCCTGGATCACATACTGAAGCATATAGGACTGAAGAAAGATGATTTATCTGGTTAACCTCTAAGAGATCCTAGATAAAAACAGAGGGTATTAAAGCCTCCTTATATACACAGAAAACAGTTGCGGTTGAAAGAAAACTGTACCCGTAATACGATTAGCAGATTCCGTTAATAGCTGTACTGCCTAAGTTAAGGTTAAATTAACGGATTTAATTTTTAGCTGGATTTAATATATCCCTTTAGCTGTTAAAAATTAATAGTTAAAGTTTTTACGATTTTATATATTACTTAAAAAGGAAAAAACGTAATAATTATTTATAATGCAAAAATAAAGGCAAAAAATTTAAGATATATCGAATTTTGTAATTATAAAATTCGATATTTTATTAAAATTTTTAATAAAATTCGAATTTATATTTTTAAGTATTATAATTTAATATTTTACTGTTAAACTATAAAAGCTTTATTAAAAAGTTAATTTAATAACCGAATATTTAAAATAATTAAAAGAAATAAAAATAATAATTTTTATTATAAAATAATAATATTTACTATAATTAAGCTTTTTTTTTAACCTTAAAATAATATTTTAAAAATTTAATAACCGAACGAATTTTTAATATTTTTATAATTTAAATAATTTAATAAAATTATCCGTAATTATTACATTAATAAGTATTTATTCGATATTAATTTTTTTCGTAACGAAAATTTTACAGAATTAATAATTATAAATATCGATATATTTTAATTTTATAATTAAACGTATAATTTTTTTTATAATTAACTTTTTATTTAATTTTAAGTTTATAATTTTAAAAAATTTTTATATAAAAATAATTTTTTTAACGGTTTAAAAAAAAGTTAATAATTTTATTTTTGTATTTAAAATAATAATTATATTTTGTTTATTCGTTTTTTAAATAATAAAATTATTAAATAATAATATTAAAATTTTTTAAAAATTTTTACGATTAAAATTATTTATAAATAACGCGTTATTCGAATAAAGTAATAATTATACGTTAAATTTTTCGTTTTTATTATATTATATAATAAAATAATAAATATAATATTTATGCAAGGTCGAATAGGTTCAAGCCTTATTTTCCAGGCTAAGCCAAATACATAGAAAATTATTACACGATGTAATTTGCACGATAAATACTATACCCAATACCTTCGAACACGATAACTAATTAATGGTTTTCACGGTTAGGATAAATTAATTCCTTAATCCCATAAAGCCTCACTTTGAAGCCGACTAATGCGTAGTTGCCGATAAGCTTCGACCCTAGTAAACCTTATACCCGCTGGCTAATTCGGCAGGGTTAAACAATATAACTCAGGAAATATTAAGTTTTACGCGGTAAACCTTAAGGATAAACCTTAACGGTAAACCTTAAAAATAAACCTTAAAGATAAACCTTAAAAATAAACCTTAACGGTAAACCTTAAGGATAAACCTTAAAAGCAAACCTTAATAGTAAACTTTAACTGCGCCGTATTACGTATAAAAAGCCGGCATCTTTTCGAACCTTCGTTAATCTTACGGTTCGATCGTCCTTACGCCTTTTCGAATTACCTAAAATAATATACCGCGTAAATCCGAATATACGATACCGGTAATCCGTAATCGTAGGATTTCCACAAAAATTATCGTTTTAACGGTACATAATTCGTACAAAATTACCGGATGGGCTAAAACTATCGATACTATTATCGATCTCAAAAATCTTTCCCAAAATAATCGACTTTAATTATTAATTTTCGGATATAATTTAATTCGCGAAAATAACGAAAATCGATTTTTACAAAAATATATAGCGGAAAATATAACGATTATAAGTAAAATATTGGCGAAACTAAAAAGGGAACTGGAAGGAAAAGGCGGTAACCGGCTTAACAACTTCGAAGTTTAGATTATAAAACGATATATACTGAAAAACTACGAACGATGGTTTACCCGGTTACTTCGGATTGCGAAAACCGTCCAAAATTTCGATAAGAATCGACGCGGATAAAAACGGGATAAAGCAATTTGCGAAAGGGATAGGTTTAATAAAGCTTAGGAATTAAGGTAATAATCTATCATTTTATCCAATTTTGTTTATACGGTTACGTTTCCTTTAAGGAGAAAATATAATATTTATAAAATAAAATTTTATTAATAATATTAAAATATATAAAATTTAAGTTTTTATTATATCGTAATAAATAAAAAATAATTTTAATAATATTTAAATAAATAATAATAATTTTATATAATAAATTATCGATTTTTTTAAAATATAATTTTTTTAACGTTATAAATATTTTACTTTCGTATTTTTTAAAATTTTTTTATTTAAAAATTTTAAAATAATATTTTTTAAATTTCGAAAATTCGAAACGGAAATATATTTTTTTTAATAAATATTTTATATTAGTTATAATTTTTTAATTTTTTAATTACGTAAAATATATATTTTAAAAAATTATTATAACTTTTTAAAATCGATAATATAAAAACGTTATATTAATTTTATAAGGAATTTTTTTACGCGTATTATATTTCGAATTTTATATATTATGGATATATCGTCGACGTAAAAAAATAACGTTAATTAACCGTTAATTATAATATTTAAATTATCCGGAACGGATTTTAAATTTAAATTTTTTAAATTTGTAAATAAATTTCGTTATTATAAAAATAATAATTATTTTAAACTATATAAAATTTTTAAAAACTTTAAATAATAATTAAAACGTACGAATTTTTATAAAAAACGAACGTATATTAATTTATCGATATTATTATATAAAAACGTATTAATAATATTTAATTAACCTGAGTCATATTGACCCTGCCGAACCAGCCAGCGGGCATAAGGTTCACCAGGGTCGAAGCTTATCGGCAACTACGCATTCGGCTTCAAAGTGAGGCTCTATGGGACTGAGGTATCAATCTATCCTAACCGTGAAAACCATTGATCAGTTATCGTGTTCGAAGGTACTGGGTATAGTATCTATCGTGCAAATTACATCGTGTAATAATTTTCTATATATTTGGCTCAGCCTGGAAAATAAGGCTTAAACCCATTCGACCTTACAATATTTAATTAACGAAAATTTAAATTAAATTAAATTATAACGGTTATTAATATTCGAAAAAAAAATTTATTAAAGTAAATATATAAACGTTAAACTTTTTATAAAATTAAAAGTTATTATAAATAATAAATTTAATTTTAAACTTTTAAAAAAATTTATTTTTATTAAATTTATGCAAGGTCGAATAGGTTCAAACCTTATTTTCCAGGCTGAGCCAAATACACAGAAAATTATTACACGATATAATTTGCACGATAAATACTATACTTAGTACCTTCGAACACGATAACTGATTAATGGTTTTTACGGTTAGGATAAATTAATACCTTAATTCCATAAAGCCTTACTTTGAAGCCGAATGCGTAGTTGCCGATAAGCTTCGACCCTAGTAAACCTTATGCCCGCTGGCTGGTTCGGCAGGGTTAGACAATATAACTTAGGAGATGTTAAGCTTTGCGCGATAAACCTTAAGGATAAACCTTAACGGTAAACCTTAAAAATAAACCTTAAAGATAAACCTTAACGGTAAACCTTAAGGATAAACCTTAAAGATAAACCTTAAAGATAAACCTTAAAAATAAACCTTAACGGTAAACCTTAAGGATAAATCTTAAAAGCAAACCTTAATAGTAAACTTTAACTGCGCCGTATTACGTATAAAAGACCGGTATCTTTCCGAGCTTTCGCTAATCTTACGGCTCGATCGTTCCTACGCCTAAAAGGGAGATATTAATACGATAACTAGGTAAAGAATACTTGGTATCAAAATACCTTTTCGAGTTACTTAAGATAATATGCCGCGCAAATCCGAATATACGATACCGGTAATCCGTAACCGCAAGATTTTTACAGAAACTGTCGTTTTAACGGTACATAATTTGCATAAAATTACCGGACGGGCTAAAACTATCGATACTATTATCGATCTTAAAAATCTTTCCCAAAATGATCGACTTCGATTGTTAATTTTCGGATACGATTTAATTCGCGAAAATAACGAAAATCGATTTTTACAAAAATATATGGCAGAAAATATAACGATCATAAGCAAAGTATTGGCGAAACTGGAAAGGGAATTAAAAGGAAAAGGCGGTAACCGGCTTAACAATTTCGAAGTTTAGATTATGAAACGATGTATATTGAAGGATTACGAACGATGGTTTGCCCGGTTGCTTCGGATTGCGAAAACCGTCCAGAATTTCGACAAAAATCGACGCGGATAGGAACGGGATAAGGCAGTTTGCGAAAAGAATGGGTTTAGTAAAGCTTAGGAATTAAGGTAATAATCTATTATTTTATTTAATTTTGTTTATACGGTTATGTTTCCTTTAAGAAGATTTATTAAATTTATAAATAAATATTTATATTAACGGAAATATATCGTTAAAATTAACGTTTTTAATTATTTTTTAAAGTAAAATAACGGTAATTAATTATTTTACTTAATATATTTAATTTTATTTCCGTTATATAATTATTTTTTAATTTTTAAGTATGCAAGGTCGAATGGGTTTAAGCCTTATTTTCCAGGCTGAACCAAATATACAGAAAATCATTATACGATGTAATTTGCACGATAAATATTATACCTAGTACTTTCGAATACGATAACTAATTAATGGTTTTTACGGTTAAGATAGATTAATACCTTAGTCCCATAAAGCCTTACTTTGAAGCCGACTAATGCGTAGTTGCCGATAAGCTTCGACCTTGGTAAACTTTATGCCCGTTAGCTCTACGGTTCGGCAAGGTTAAATAATATAACTTAAAAGATGTTAAATTTTACGCGGTAAACCTTAAGGATAAACCTTAACGGTAAATCTTAAAAATAAACCTTAAAGGCAAGTCTTAACGGTAAACCTTAAAGATAAACCTTAAAGATAAACCTTAAAGATAAACCTTAACGGTAAACCTTAAGGATAAACCTTAAAAGTAAACCTTAATAGTAAACTTTAATTGCGCCGTATTACGTATAAAAGGCCGGCATTTTTCCGAGCCCTCGCCAGTTTCGATCGTCCTTACGCTTTTTCGAATTACCTAAGATAATATGTCGCGTAAATCCGAATATACGATACCGGTAATCCGTAACCGCAGGATTTCCATAGAAATTATCGTTTTAACGGTACATAATTCGCATAAAATTACCGGACGGGCTAAAACCATCGATATTATTATCGATTTCAAAAATTTTTCTTAAAGTAATCGATTTCGATTGTTAATTTTCGGATACGATTTAATTTGCGAAAATAACGAAAATCGACCTTTCCAAAAATATATGGCGGAAAATATAACGATTATAAGTAAAGTATTGGCGAAACTAAAAAGGAAACTGGAAAGGAAAGGCGGTAACCGGTTTAATAACTTCGAAATTTAGATTATGGAACGATGTATATTGGAGGATTACGAACGATGGTTTGCCCGGTTGCTCCGGATTGCGAAAACCGTTTAGAATTTCGACAAGAATCGACGCGGATAAGAACGGGATAAGGCAATTTGCGAAAGGGATGGGTTTAGTGAAACCTAGGAATTGAGGTAGTAATCTATTATTTTATCCAATTTTGTCTATACGGTTACGTTTCCTTTAAAAAGAAATTTTTAAGTATTATAAAAAAGTTTTTTTAATAAAAATGTTTTAGTTTAATTGCCGCCGTAAAAATAACGTTAAAGGTAATTAGGTATATATTACGTTTTTCGGATATTAATTTATAATTTATATTAATCGAAAGGAAATTTTTTTTTTCGAATTTTAAATTCGATAATTATTAAAAAATTTAGGAAATTTATTTTAGTATATTATTACCGTAATTAAAAAAAATTCGATAATATATTTTAAATTATTTCCGGTAACGGCAAATAATATTATTAATAATTTAAATTTTCGGGGTTTGGAATAACGTTTAATATAAGTAAATTTTAAAAAAAGTTTTTATTTTTTAAATTATTTAATTTTTTTAAAAAACGATCGTAATTTTTTTCGGTATTATTATTAATAAATAAATTAAAAGATTTTTTATCCGAATTAACTTTTATTTTTTTAATTTTTTAATTAAAATTAAAATTAAAATTATTTATAATTATTATAATAATATTATAAATAAATTTTTCGTTTTCGATAAATAAATTTTATATTATTATATTATATATTATTATATTATTTATTTTTTTAATAACGTTTATATTTAAAAAGTTATTATTAAATATAATTTTAAAAACTTTTAAAAAAATTATTATTTTAAGTAAAATTAAAATATTATCGATTTAATCGTTTAATTTTACGATTTCGATCGACGACTTCTACTCTTAATTATTATAATATTTTTTCGTTTCGTTAAAAGTAACGTTTCGAACGGTAATAATTTATTATTATATAAAAACTTATATCCGATATATATTATTAATTACGTATTTAACGAAATAATTAATATACGTTTTAAAATTTATTTTTTTTAAACGTTTTATTTTTCGACGGATTATTTTTATAAATATGTAAACCTTTAATTCGAAAAAAATAACGTTTATAATATTTATTTTTAAATTTTTTTCGGAAACGAATATTTTATTTTTTTTTAATTATTTATTTATTAAAAATTTAAATAAATATTTTTTAATTTAAAACTTTAATAAATATACGGTTAATAATATATATAATTATTTTAATAATTTTAAATTATAAATTAAAAAAAAATATTATTAATTATTAAATAACGTATTTTCGTAATAATTACGTTTTTAACGCGTTTTTAAACGTTTACGAGTTTTTTAATATATATAAATAAAATTTTATACGTAATATTTATATTTAAAAGCTATCGTCGAAGCTTTTTTCCGAAAAAAAAATTTTATTTAATATAATCGTTTTAATTTTAATATAATATTATTTTTCGAAAAAAATAATTACGTTTATTAAAACGATAAATATATATTTTTTTTATTTTATAATATAATTAATTTTAATTTTAATAATAAAATAAATAATAATTAACGTTTTTATTTATTTTTTAAAAATATTATTAAATTTAAAAAAATTAACGTATATTATAATAAAAAATTTATATTTTTTAATTTAAAGTTCTTACGAAATTCTTTTTCGAATTTTTATAATAATATAATCCTAATAATCGATTTTCGACGGCAGCTAAATTTTCGTTTCGATAATTACTTATATTATTTTTTTTAAAGTTTTAAAATTTAAATAAGTAAATTTTCAGTATTATAACGTAACGTTTTTTTTAAAAAATTTTAAAAAATTTCGAAAATCGTTTCCGTAAAACTTTTTTTAATTAATTAATTTTATTAAAAAAAAATTTTCGATTAAAAATTTCGTAATAACGTTTTCGTTTTCGAAAATAATTTTTTCTTTAAAATTATTTTTATTTTTCGAAATTATTACTTTAAATTTTTTAAACTTTTTAAATTTTTTAATTATTATAAAAATTTTTAAAATAATAATATTATCGGTATCGTTTTTAATTATTATTTTAATATAATATATAACGGGTTAATATTTAATTTATTTAATTTTTATTATTTATATTTTTAATATTTTCGAAATTTTATAATATATAATATTAATTTCGAAATTTTAATAAATATTAATTTTCCGAAATAACTTATAAAACGTTAAATTAATATATATTTTAAAAATATATAAATAATTTTTTTTAAAAATTCGTTAATTTTATTATTCGAATTAATAAATATAATTTTTTTTATATTTTTATTAAAATATTTAAATATTTTTTTTTAATTAAAAACTTTCCGTTTATTATAAAAAAATATAAATCGATAAAATTAATTTTCCGATTTTTAACGTAAAGATTTAAATATATATTTATTAATATAAACCTTTTTAAATTATATTCGTTAATAATATTATTAACTTAAAAATTTATAAAAAAAAAAATTTATAACAAAAATTATAAAAATTATTTAAAATAACGGTTATTAAATTTATTACGGAATTTATTACGGAATTTATTATTAAAAAATTTATTTTTTCGTTTTTTTTTAATACGTTTAATAATTATTTTCAAACCGTTAATACCGTTCGTAATACGTTTATTTACTTTTTTTTTAATTTTAAAGTTTTCGGTTTATTTATTAAACTTAATTTTCGGGTAAATATAAAAATATTTTTTAAAAGTATAAATTATATTACAAATATATTATCGGTTAACATAATAATTACCGTTTTAAATGTTATTATTATTATTCGAAACGTTTTAAAAAAAAATTATTTTATTTAATATTTTTCCGTTAAAAATAATACCGAACGTTTTTCGTAATAATTAATCGACATTAATACCTTAAACTTTTTTTAACCTTATATAATTTTAAAAAACGTTTTATAAATTTTTTTATATAATAAAATTCGGTTATAATTTAATCTTTAAATATAATATTTTTTATTAAAATTCATTAAATAATAATAAAAAATAAAAAAATTTTAATAATTTTTAAAAAATCGAAATAAACGTAATATTTTATAATAATTAAAATCTTAAATTTTTCGGTTTTAATATATATTTTTTAATAATTAAAAAATTATATATTTATTTAAATTTTATTAATTTTTAATATTTTTTTATAACGGCCGTTAATTTTATAAATCCGAACGTTATTATTAAGTTTAAACTTATTTTTTAAAACTTTAAATTTATTTCGAAATATAATTTTTTTTAATATATTTAATAACAATTAAAGTAAATAAATTAATTAAAAAAACGTATTAATTTCGGTAAACGTTTTTTTTACGTTAAAAAAAGGATTTATTTTTAATTATATATTTTTATTATTTTTTGGAATTTCGTATTTATTTTTAATCCGAAATTTCACTTGTTAAAAATATTTAAATCAAATTTTTTAAAATTAAAAAAAATCGGTTTTTTTAATAACGGTAAAAATTTTTTCGTATTAAAGTTAATATATTTTTATAAAAAATCCGCCTTAAAGTTAACGTAAAATTTAAAAATATTATATTTTTTAAAAGTTTTTTTTTTTTAAAAAAACGTTTTAAAATATTTTAAAATTTTATTAAAATTTATTAATAAAAAAAATTATATCTTTAATTATAATATAATTAAAAGTTAAAAAAATAATAAAAATTATAATATTTAAGTAAGAAATATTTTTAATAAAAGGCGGCAGTAAGTTATAAAGTTATTACAGAAACGACGGCGAGGTTCCGAATTACCTTAAAAGGCAACGTCCGCAACGTATCTAACAAGTATATCGAAGCACAGATAAAAAAAAGTGCGGACCGGGCTTATAACTATAAAACCCTAGATCACATACTGAAGCATATAGGACTGAAAAAGGATGATTTATCTAGTTAACCTCTAAGAGATCCTAGATAGAAACAGAAGGTATTAAAGCCTCCTTATATACACAGAAAACAGTTGCGGCTGAGAGAAAACTGTACCCGTGATGCGATCAGCAGACTCCGTTAGTAGCTGTGCTGCCTAAGCTAAGGCTGAGCTAACGGACTTAGTCTTCAGCTGGGTCTGACACTTAATCGTCATGCTAGTCGAGGATATATGCTTAGAAGTGGACAAGGCCCTGCTAAGTCAGCCATATGTGAAGCCCGATGGCGAACAGTGGGAGGCGCTTATTGCCATACATCGCACCCTTCTTCGCGAGCACCTCGATATTCTCCTTGCCTCGCAGCATGCTTCCGCCAGCCCTGCACTCCGACGACCTGCCCCGAAATATGTGATGTTAGCAAGAATGTTTAAACATGGCATCGGTAGCTTTCTTGAGCTGCTCCGATCCCGACTACCGGCTTCGTTTGAGCAAATGTTTGCCTTTATGTCCGTAGCACATTGCGTGATGGTAGTATATAAGACGGTACCCACATTTGAGGATACGTGGTGGAAGTGCTTAGGTGACCTTGACTGGTACGTGTAAAGTACTCTCTGTTTCATTTTAGGGCCCGCTAATATGATTACTAGGCGGTGTGCTAAGGGCATACTAAATAAAGAAAGGACACCATTTCAATCTGAGTGGGTGGGCTATATGTTCGAGCAATGCTACGGGGACACACAGACGCATGAGCAGTTCGCCGTAAATGGCTACTCACAGAGAGCCGACACCAAACAGTACCTGTTCGATTGGGATCAGAGATGGCAGGCGGCGAGCGGTGCTGGGCGTGGGGGGAGGATAAGTAAGCAAGAAGGGTTGTGATTGGTACAATACAATACAGTGCGTCACAGGGATCACTACATAGTAGGCAGAACCCAAAAATCATGAATAGGGATACACAAGGGTAAATTTAGCCACGTTTTTGGTGAATTAAGCAGTATTTCAATTTTCCTTGAACGAAATATGCGTTAAAACTGATATTGTTAGCGCTAACGCCTTGTCGCCCCTAAGCACATACAGTAGGGTAGCCCTACTAAAAATTTGGGGTTTGTCCCAGTGACCCCTGTGGCACACCCTACCCATGGGATTCAATGTGCGACTTGGTCACGTGCTACAGCCAATCGTGCGATCTTGCTGCCCCCGCCTGCTCCAGGTGAGACAGAGCCTCCCGGCATGAATAGACCACTCAAACCCACGCGAACGACCCTAGGGACCACGATACTCTCCGCATCTCGGACTGCTTTTGATTCGATCGCCGCCGTCTCTATTGCAGCGGCAGATAGCGAATCCCCATGGCTTCGGGTCGCCGGCCACTGCCAGCGTCCACGGACAATAGCAGCCCGCAAGTGTTGAAGAAGCGGAAAAGAAGCGGCGAGAGATTGAGGGTGACTCGGGCATGCGATCGGTGCAAAAAGTGACGATATCTTTGGCACCTGCGCGGTCTATGGATTGATGTGCTAACAAGTGGCATTCCATCCAGGAGGAAGATCAAATGCAATGGCAGGCAGCCGTGTGAGTTTTGCTCTCGGGCAAAGACCAGCTGCACATTCGATTCTGCCTATGCAAGAGGCCGGGTACCTTCCATTCCGTCGGCCTCTGTTGTTGAGACTGGAAGCAGCTCAATACCAGCGGGGGATATGATGACTCCCAGCAAAAGCCCTGAAGTCTCAGGGCATCAGGACTCGGCCATGCCGACTACCGAGGCAACACAGGATACTTCAGGATTACAGAGCCACGATCTTTCATCAGGTCATCTGGCGCCCTCGGCTTCAGCATACATGGCGGCGTCATCACAGCATTCCCCAGAACCGTCTCAGACCGACTTACAAGGGCATTATATTGGGCCCGCGTCAGGGGTCTCTTTCCTGCTCAGGGTCCAGAAGCGCTTACATCAGGCCATCTCATTCTCTCACCCCAGCAGCATCTTTACTTATGGTGATGCTCCTCTGCATCCCCCTGATTTCGACCCGTCCCTGTGCATGATGCTTCCGAGGGATGACGCTCAGCGTTTGGTAGACCGTTACTTCGATTTTGCAATGCCAACGTACCGTTTCCTTCACCGGCCAACAATTCAGCAATGGTTTGCGGAGTTTTATGATACTCTCGGCACTATGCGCGATGCACACAGTGCACCAGCTAGGGTCGCTTTGCTGTTGATGGTTTTTGCCCAGGCGAGGGTGTATATGCCTGACAATGACAGGCCGGGTCCGCCAGACCTGAGGTCAGTAAGTCGCTCGATAAAAGTTAGAGAGCCTGCTAAGATGGGGAATGTACAGTGCCCGATACTTCCTAGCAGCCGAGCATCAACTCACAAAGGAGAGGGGCTCAATACGCTTGACCAGCGTTCAAGCACGCTTGACTCAATGCTATTACCTTCTCACCCAATCTCGTATCAACCATTGCTGGAGTCTGTTCGGCACAGTATCGCATTTGGCGCTGGCTATTGGCCTCAACAGGAACAGGCGTCCTGATGCAACAAACGGATTAAGCCTGGTTGAAGCCGAATGTCGCCGCCGAACCTTCTGGTGTGCCTATACTCTAGACGCGTATCTCAGCGTCGTCTTGGGTAGACCGCGGTCATTTCACGACGAAGATATTGACACCGAACTTCCGGCATGCGTTGACGATGACGAAATAATGGCAGACCATATCAACACGTCTACTCTCAACAGGGGCCCATCAGTCATGCTTGGCCCACTTGCGCATATGAAGTAAATGGAACCCACTCAATACCCACGGTCGACGGCTAACGAAACAGACTCGCTCGTATCATCAGCAAGATACTGCGCGATCTATACTCCATTAGGCCCATATCAACCAGTCGCCGAGCGGTCCTAACGAAGAAGATCTCGAAAGACCTGAGCGACTGGCGAGTCGAGTTGGCTCGGTTTCTGGATGCCGACGTCTTCAGCACCTCACTTCTCATTCCAATATTTCAACGGCAACGGAATGTTCTAAGCCTCACCTATTGGCATGCCATTATCCTCACTCATCGGCCGTTCCTACTCAAGAACTTTGGGCGGCTTTCACAGCAAGGTGGGAGCGCAGGTAATGGAAACCAACAGACCGAGGAAAGTATACAGCAGTGCCTAATGGCTGCGATGAACACCGTGAATACGATTGATGACATCACACAAAACCGTCAAATGTTCCGCTCGTTCTGGGTTCGTGCCAACCGGACCATCGACGTCGGGAAAAGGCTGACCGAATACAGATTACGGCGTACTTTGCCTTCACCGCAACCATCGTTCTTTACATCTACGTGATCCAGAAACGAGCATCGCCACCAGAGGTATACAGCAACTATTTCTCGGCCGCCACCCGATGCCAATCTCACATCTCAGGCATCGCCGAGAAAGGATCTCTATCAGAGCGCTATTGCCTCGTGTTGGAAGAATTACGCGTCGAAGCCTTACGCCAGGCGAAACGCATGCACCCGTCGGTAACGGGTCTAGGAGGGATAGACAGCCACGCACAAGGGAATGGTTTCCAGACCACGTCAATGCCAGTCGACGGCAGTACCAGTGCTGCTACTACTTACACGGATTTTAATGGGGAGGCTGCGATTGACTTCGACGATATGCCGGGTTCTGCGCCTTCAGATTACTCAGGCTGGGGCCAATTCACTTCGATGGTCTCGACGGGGCTGGGCAATCTCGATACATTTCTCAATGACGATTCATTCGAGTTCTGATTGCGCACATCGACATCCGAACCTCATTTATCTTGAAAGAAGCCAAGATTGGCTCGACAAATTCT
Source organism: Monosporascus sp. mg162 (assembly GCA_004155945.1). Taxonomy (NCBI): domain Eukaryota; kingdom Fungi; phylum Ascomycota; class Sordariomycetes; order Xylariales; genus Monosporascus; species Monosporascus sp. mg162. The sequence goes on from QJNY01000307.1 coordinate 71,670, forward strand.
GGCTCGAGAAGTCCCGTCAAATTTTCTTTTCGACTGGTCTCCTTCCAATCTCATTTCTGCATGTGGTGCCACGTAACGCCGAGTCGCCGTTGATCCTAATTCATACCCGGAAGCGGGGGCCAAGGACCCAACCTTTGACGCAATTTAAGATTGACGGTGCCTTCCATGGTTTGTATCGCACAGGAACAGTCCCAAGGAACACGGAACAGAATCCAGGATGCCTTGGGCCTCTGCTGCCCCCGTACTCGACGAGATTTCCATAGGGATTTAGAAGGAGAAAGGAGATACAAACGGGGCCATGTTGATGTCACCGGATAGAGAAGGGACACACATCCCATCGAGAGCTTGCAGCAATGTGATGATTGAGATGGGCGTTTCTCACCATGAGAGCACCCCTCGTCTTCGGCCTGATTGCATCGCCCATGCCCGGCTTACGACTCGTCACGACCTAAGCGGTGTGGCCGATCTCAGGATACTCACGCATTTGGTGCAATGCGAACATAGTAGGTGCTGCATCCATGGTAGAGCAAGAAACCGTCCTGTCTAAAGACTATGGAGAAGCACTTTGCCATGCCCTTGTACGGCAGCTTGCCATCAAGCCCCTTCTGCTCCTTCTGTAGACGGATCTTGATAAAGCTAAACGGGATTGACAAGAACGACGCGAAGAATCCGACAATGGCACTGGCATCCAAGGTTGGCTCTGACCAAGGTTGAACGTCACGGCTCGGACGACAGTGGGCGTAGCTCGGCCCACAATGCGGTGACTCCTTCACCTTTGGAGATCGATGTTAACGCGGGCACAACCGATGAATAAATCTTGCGATGTTCGACTGGGTTCATTTCATCAGTTTGCATTCCACTCAATACCAGGTCGGCAGGATTGCCAATAAAGGCTGCGAGGCCACCGGCCGCAAGGCCAGCGTCAGCGCGCTCAGTGAAGCCGACCCGAATCCCCTTGTCTTGGGAACCTGTCGTCAATCCCTTCATGGATGCGCCGAAGAGCATTGAGCGAGAAATCCCCAGGAAACGGTCAAGACATCCGGCTTAGGTCCCGAGGCCATATATTCGCCAGCACTTTACTACCTGACTTTGATCATGTCGACGGTTGATTACGGTAGTACCGACCATACCAGATAGGCCACCGTTGACGAATTGCAGAGCTTCCCGCGTCCAAGGGCTATGAAGGACACCATTACTGACAGCAGTAACAGTCTCGCTGTTCCGGTTACTCCTGTTGAGGTCTCGTTTCGTGCAGCTTCGGCGGCTTGCTTCCAAGTCTTGGAGCTCATAGTTCAGTTAGAACAGGAGGTCACGGGGCAGTTGAAGATATCGAGCTGAGGGGCCGAAACGAGTTCGGTCAACACACAGCAAACGCTTCAAGGAGAGTGGAGAGCTGGAGCGATAAGACAGGGTCAACAGAATTTTGTTGATGCACCTAGGGGTCGGCATTATCCGCATTATGGACCATCATCCCGGGATTATCCGCGTTAACCTTATTATCCCTCTACTCCCGTACAACTAAGATATAATCCGGAATTTTCGGGATAATAACTGGATACAGGAAAATTTTCAACTTCGACCTCGCTGTCACTTCTAACCTCACTGCCGCTTTCATGATGACCTCACTGCCGGCGCCGCCGGCGCTGCTTCACGATGCGGCCGTCTCACCTAAATTCAAGGGAGCAATCCGAGGCTCCCCCCCAAGGTGCTCCCAAGCTAGTCGAATGGCTTGCAAGCATTGCTGTAAATTGTAATTACGCCGTGGATGATGGCAGTACCGTACTGCGTATACATCTTAACACTACGGACTATCTCAAGCTTCTAGAGCAAAATGTAAAGAACTACGCCCGGAGGTCGGCAAGGAACTACTTTTTACAAACTTATTATCACAAGATGAATATCCTTACACAGACCTCACTTCGCCGCCGGGGTGCCAAAGCAGTGTATTGCAATAATATGGCCTTTACTGAAATATGAAGATGATGTAACACGCGAATTTCATCACTTTCTGAACCCTTCTTTCAAGCTCCCATCAGCTAAAGCTTTAAGAACTGAATTATTGGATGAGGTATATTATCAATGCCGTGATGAAGTTATCAGATTCGTCTTACGAGCTGGTTATATGATCGTCATCTTTAATGGCTCTGACGATTTTGCTAAACGCTGCGTTCTGAACCTAGTAATCCACCTTCCCGTCGGCCTAGCCTTTTATTGGAGAATGTCGCTGCCCTTATTCCAAGATCTCACTAATCTGGCCCTTAAAAAAAATCAACGCGATCAGCACCGGCACCAGCGAAATGATGAAGGCTGTTCACCACCAAATTGAACACCCCACCTGAAGCATATCATTTTGCGTCATGTACGATTCACATGGTCTTCAGCTTTTAATGTAAAATATCATCGAAATATCACCTTAGAACGAAGCTCACCTTTTTGCTACCCAGTTCGTCAGCCCCTTTTGAGGGGTACCTTTGCAATATGGGCGCCTTCGCGAAACGATGCTCGAAAACGGCGCAAGGTTCCAGCTTTACTTCAAGCGTAAGTCCTTCTATTCTTTCCAGTTACCCATGTTAATTAGGTAATAAAAGGCATTACAGGATGGGCTTCCCAACAACGATGTCTCCAATCCTGCTTCGATAACCGAGTCCCGTTTACCTCTTTCCTCCACCGCCCTGATGTTATCGCCGGCCTTCACTCGAACGATTCCATCCGCAGATCCGAACTAAAGTGGTCGTTGATATCACCAAAAACTCGCAATTCTGGTCAAATCTCTCGGCACTACTCCAAATCGTGGAACCCATCACTGAAAAGCACAATTGGAATCGGAATCTGATAGGCCAAAGCCAAAGGGTTGATCTCAGTAAAGATCTACAAAGCTTCCGTTCCTTTATGTGTACCAAGCACGGAGAAACACCACCTGTATTTCACCTACATTTCCCGGTTTCCGGAATGTTGCACCATTGGTCCTCACTCCGACGGAAAAGCGATGGTGGAGCAGCAAGGTGGGGTGTGCCACAGTATTGACAACCCGTGTTCGATCTCACGAGCCGTTCACAGTGGAGCGGGACTCGGCATAAGCCACGGTAGCTGGCTTATCCGCTTTGTATATCTATCGAGCTTCTATTATTGCAATTTTGATGTTCTCTACGAACCCACAACACTTCCTCCCCTGCCAAGCCCAGCTCGCAGCCAACCAGATTACTCCTTTTCACGCATATATCCAGCCTCCAAGCACGCACCATGGCATCACCAATTTCCAAGCGCCTTGAAGGCAAGACAATACTCATAACTGGCGCCTCATCAGGCATCGGGAGATCCACAGCCTTCGAGTTCGCACGCACGTACTCGAAGAATCTCAAGCTGATCCTGACGGCGCGCCGCATCGACAGCCTCAAGCAGATCGCGGCGGACATTGCCAAGGAGGTCGGCAGCGTCGTCAAGGTGCTGCCGGTTCAGCTCGACGTCAGCAATGCCGACGAGGTGCGCGCGTTTATGGGTAAACTACCCACCGAGTTCAAGGAGGTCGATGTGCTAGTTAATAATGCGTGAGTTGTTCTCCTGCCTGCCCGACCGACTTGGGACTTGGCGTGGTGCATAGCGGGAGGCCCTCGATGAGAAAATTGGAGAAACACAACAGGGAACAATAACTAACGAGAGTGAAACACACAGCGGCCTGGTCAGAGGCGTAGCCAAAGCGCCCGAGATCGCAGAAGAAGACATGAACATCATGTTCGCGACCAATGTGACGGGGCTGATCAACATGACGCAAGCGATTCTGCCCACCATGCTGAAGCGTAACAACGGCGATGGCGCGGGCGACATCATCAACATCGGGTCGATCGCGGGCCGTGAGCCGTACATCGGCGGCGGCATCTACTGTGCGACGAAGGCCGCCGTCCGGTCTTTCACCGAGAGCTTGCGCAAGGAGCTGATCTCAAAAAGGATCCGGGTTATTGGGGTCGACCCCGGCCAGGTCGAGACGGAGTTCTCACTCGTTAGGTTCTATGGTGATAAGACGAAGGCCGATGCTGTCTATGCGTAAGTGCTCTTGCTGACTACCTACTCGCTGTTCTTGTGCGAAAGAGTTTCTAAACGCATTGCAGGGGCTGTGAGCCATTGACACCTGACGATATCGCTGAGGTGGTTGTATTTGCTGCTGGGAGGAGGGAGAACGTCGTCATTGCTGATACCCTGGTCTTCCCTAATCACCAAGCCAGTGCCACCATCATGCACAAAAAGCCCACGTAGAGGTGTTCAGAGAAATTGTGTATGTCGATGAAATCGACTTTGCCTACTTATTCTGCAATGTATATATTCTTGGGGCCTGATCATAGAATACTACTGGTGTTTAGATGATAACAGCATGGCGACCAACAAACCAATCCTTCACCGTCTGTCTAATCCGAATCCGGGCAGCGCGGTGCTGAGTTCTTGTATACCCGTTGGTATTGGCAGCCTAGGGTTGAAAGCTATTTTCTGTATACGGGATGCGAGAAAATCCTTGATCAGACATATCAATTTACTCATCCACGTGAGTCGTCCCTCCACCTCATGCCCCGAGAGGGAACACTCGGAAGGAAAACAATGGAAGCCAAATATACCACTGACAAGCACCAGTCAATGCAAATCAGACGGGGACACACAACCTATCATCACGGCTCCAAAGTACGGCTCCGCCGAGACGGTGACTCGATTCGCTGAGAGGAAGTTGAATGGATAAACTATTTTCAGGATATTATCGTAATTACGTACGCATCCCCTGGCGCGCTCGCTGCGTTCCCGTGAATCGAGCCGTGACGTCGCAGCGCTCGCAGCAGCGACCCAGTGCTGCAATGCCATCGCCGAACCCATACTCTACGAGAATAGATCCAAGAATAAACTCGATACTATATTCTGAGTCATCAGGAATGATCGACCGGGACATCTACGTCGGTTAGCTTTGGTTCGCAAATCAAACAGCAGCCCGCAAGTGGGAGTGAACATATACAGCACGACTACTCGCCACAAGTTTTATTATCGCCGTCGATAGGCCCTTGGCCGAATCGGCAATCCTGATGGGAGTGAAGTTCTGGAAACCCTACCTCAAGCTGTGGCGTTGTGGAATCTTGAGATCGTATGGTTTCTAGTAGACCAAAACGTTGATATCGATGCACAGTCCATTGGGCTTTAACCGCCTGCTTATGGTACCCCTTATAGATCCTATTTACGACCGACTGCTCGCATTCCTTCATGCGAAGTATACGCCACTAGGCCTATCCTTCATGCTGGGCTAAAGCGATGCTATAGAGTTCTTACTTTGGCAGGATTGCCCTGTTCCGAGAAATGACGCCACGGTAGACGGGAACACGGAGGGTATGACGCACTTCATATGGCGTCTGCATAGGGTGTTGCCTCAAATATCAAGCGGAATCTCAGCGTCGACGAACCAGACACCGCTGACTCGGCCACTGGTTTATTCGACCGGGGGCGGACACCCTCACCATTCGACAACGGCTCTGGGGTATGGGTGCTGGTTCTAATTTCCGCATACCGGGCAATATTACCGGGCCTCCAGGGAACGACCAGTCATTCGCCTCATTTCTCATTCATGCACGGCGATGGGGGAGGCTGCCAGACTAGTTGAATTCGCGGCACCCACTGACGTCGCTGGGGCGGGAAACGCTACCGGATGCATCCCGGGAATAGAAAGTGGGAAACAGTCCGACGCAAGACCGCGAATGGAGCGCATTCGTGGAAATTCTCCTTGATAAAGATTGGATCACTCAAACGACATCGGAGGCGCGGGGGTGGGATCAGACCGGGGGGCCTGTGCTCCAGCGATGTGCCGGCAAAAGCAGCCTAGACTGACTATCGCATTCCTCCATTAATGTGATACTAATGGGACATTGTGTCACATCTTCCTGTTTGGATGGATTGCAGGGATCAGAACTGGTCATGCTTATCCGTCGGCAATGGTCTTGCATATCCGAGACCAATGCTTTTCCGATGCCTCCAATTGCGGGCGAAAACAGTCCGTGTAATTGGCTTCGGAACGGGTAGAGACCGAAACAAATACGCACTGTACCCGTTAGCCGTTTCCGCAGCTCATGGAAAATATATGCTTTCAAGACATCATATCGACCTTGTCGTTATCTTGATGTGAAATTCAACATATGAGAAAATAACCTTCGCACGAGAAATGAAACTGATCGCCGGGAAATCGACCGAAAACGGAGGCCATCACCCGTGGTGGTGGCACGCACTGAGCACCGAGAGACGTATCGTCCGAGCGGGTCGACGGATACCCCCTGACCACGATCCAGAGACCTTTAAGTATCCCGACTTTTTCCAGGACCCTAGTGTATACCTCTCCGTGAAGAAAGACCATCCGCTTCAAATCCCTATCCAAGAGCAGCCATTATGTCGCTTCCCAAAGTTCCACCAAGCGGGGTCTGGGCCCCAGCAATCACCTTTTTCGACCACAGCACTGACACGCTGGACACGGAATCCCAGGCCAAATTCTACTCATACCTGTCAAAGTCCGGTCTCGCTGGGCTAGTAATACTCGGCACCAACTCTGAGACCTTTCTGCTGACGCGTGAGGAGCGGAAGACGCTTTTGGAAACCGCTCGGAAAGCATGCGGACCATTATACCCCATCATGGCCGGCGTAGGCGGCCACTCGACAAAGCAAGTCTTGGAATTCATCGCGGACGCGGCTGATGCGGGCGCGAACTATGCCTTGCTTTTGCCCCCAGCCTACTTTGGTAAGCAGACGACACCGGCCGTGATCGACAGCTTCTTCAATGACGTCGCCAAGGAGAGCCCGCTTCCTATCGTTATTTACAATTTCCCGGCTGTTTGCAATGGTATCGATCTAGATTCAGCGACTATCGCCAGCCTGGCCAAGACGCATAGCAACATCGTCGGCGTAAAGCTAACCTGCGGAGCCGTGGCTAAGATCACGCGTCTTACGGCCGAGCTTCCGTCGGAACAGTTCGCGACCTTCGGAGGACAGTCGGATTTTCTGATCGGCGGCTTGGCCTCCGGCTCCGCGGGAACCATCGCGGGGTTTGCAAATGTATTCCCCAAGACGATCGTGCACATCTACAACCTGTACAAGGAGGGGAAGTTCCAAGAGGCAATGGACTTGCATAAGAAGGCCGCGCTTGCGGAGCAGCCTTGCAAGGCTGGTATTGCGTCGGTGAAGTATGCGGCAGCTCTTAACACCGCTAAGGCGGCGGGAGTTGAGGGGGCTTTGGAGAAGTTGAAGCCGAGACGGCCCTACACTGAGCCCTCCGACGCGGCAAAGAAGGTTATTGAGTCGCAAATTGCAGGCATAGTGAGCATCGAGGCAAGTCTGTAGCCGAGTATGCCGGGTGATTTGTATGAATTTATTGAACATTCAATTTTAGAATCAATCGCGTTTTGCACATCGGAATCTAAACGCAGATGCATTGTTTAGACTACCGAGTTCTGACTGAAGGACCCTGTCTACATCGGCGTCGTATTTGGGGGAGCTCACAAAGCTGCTAGTATTGAATGACCATGGGGTTTGTTGGGGGAAGAGGCCATCAGTCTGAGAGGCGAGGTGAATTCGGCGACGGCGCTGTAAACATCATCCTAGATAAACGTATCGTTAGAATTATCTGCAAGCCCACATAGAGGAGACGGGCAGTACGGTCGAAGTAGAAGTTATCAGATAAAATTGCCAGGTTCGGGCTCAATAAGCCGCTGAATATTGGCTTTCCGCTTATCTTACAACGAAGCAGAGGAGAGGTCGGAAGTATCCGAAAACGCCGACAGAAGCAGATGGACGAGGATATCTACCAGCTCAATTATGTCAGTGTACACGCTCGACGTTGTTCCCGGAGGGCTGTATACGACGTCGTTTTCCCCGATCGCACCAGACGGACGGAAGCGAAAGAGGGCGCTTCCCTACCGAGCTAAGACTGCAGAAGAAGCATACGGCTAGGATTTGGTAAAAGCTGGCTTGGTCACCCACGCTGGCAGGGCTCACGGGAAAATAGTGCACTGCGACGCGTGGCTTACCGTACCTAGTCCTACAGAGCGTGGAGAATTTCCGGCTGTCAACTCGTGCATGAACTCCCTCAGCTCACGCCGAAAGCCTTGGAAAGCGAATCCCTATGTCACCGCCCTATGTACGTAGTACTCGCAGCCAATCTCGCTTCTATTTCACCCGATGGGAAACGCTATCATGTCAGCCATGAAAGGGTCGAAAGATTGACCGGAAATCAGATCATGCATCCGTTACGATAGCTCTGAACCGGACAGACCCGCGTCTCGATATCAATTTCATATCAGATAGCGAGCTAATGATCTAGCACTGCCAACATCATAATAACATGCCCGTCTGATAGTCTTTTTTCTCACCACTTCGGGATTTTGGCGGAAAAGTCTGGTTGGAACTTTCTCATATAGGTAGTGTCATCCCGCTTTCGCAAGCCACAGTCGACATACTGCCGGTGAAGCCGTGCCAATTTCTCTCTGTCGAGTTCGACCCCTAACCCGGGTGCAGTGGGCACAACCACACCACCGTCCACCCACTTCAGAGCGCCATCGAGAATTACATCCTCGTCACGACGCTTCCACGGCCAGTGGGTGTCGCAGGCGTAGTCGAGATTAGGGGTTGCAGACGCCAGATGCGTCATGGCGGCGAGCGAAATACCCAAGTGGCTGTTCGAATGCATCGAAAGCCGCATGCCCCAGGTCGCGCAGATGGCCGCCAGTGTCTGAGACTTGCGCAGGCCGCCCCAGAAGTGGTGATCGGATAAGATGACCTGGACGGCATTTTGCAATATGGAAGCAGGGAGGTGGGCAAAGGCGACCACGGCCATATTCGTAGCCAAGGGCATCGATGCCTCCTTGGCCACGGCGGCCATGCCTTCGATTTCCGGGGCCGGATCCTCCAAATACTCGACAATGCCTTCCAGCTCCTTGGCAACCCATTTAGAGGTCTCAACGGTCCACGCAGCATTGGGATCAAGCCTCAGTGGCACACCGGGAAATGCGGCATGCAATGCTTTGATAGCTTCGACCTCCTGCGCTGGTGGGAAAACCCCGCCCTTGAGCTTGATCGCCTTGAAGCCATATTCATTTATGATCTTCTGCGCTTGTTTCACCACACCCGCTGGGTCGAGCGCTGGGCCATATTCATCATCTGGCTCGCCTGGGTGTCCTCCCCACTTATAGAAGAGGTATGCTGAATACGGGACATTGTCCCTCACACGGCCACCGAGCAAGTCGCTCACGGGTATGCCTGCCAGCTTGCCCTGTATATCGAGGCATGCAACTTCAAAAGGGGCAAAGACTTTATCAGCAACAGATGCTGTAGTGACCATGCCGGCCATACCATCACCCCCAGTGCTGGTGTCGCCCGCTTGTGAGCCCACACATATTTTGTAAATGGAATTCGTGTCGTGCACTGATAGGCCTTTGATTTGTTCGGCTGCCTTTTGCAGGCGACTCAGGTGGGTTGAGTCGCCGTATGATTCGCCCAGACCATAAGTATCATCCGTGACGACCTCGATAATGCTGCGTAAGGCGAATGGCTCGTGCACACCGACGCTATTCAGCAGGGGCATATCATGGAATGCCACCGGCGTGATGATGATATCTTTGATAATGACACGTTGAGACATAGTTTTGGATTCCAATGTACAAGATTATGACCATTCGGTTGGACACGCGAGGCTGCAAGTTCCAGAAAGCCGGGAACATATGTAACGGAACTAACCGGTCTCTTTCTTAACGGTTAAACGATACCATTTAGAATCGCGGCCCCCATGTTTATGGGGTAAGAGCTTGCTTCGACGTGAAGCTACGGCCGGATCACATGACTCGAAGGGTGCCCGCTATCCGCTGGGAGCGGATACGGATACAGTACGGATGACGCTGTGATTGGACGCTTATCCGCATCGTCCGCCTAGCTACACGGAAGTGGTTGATCTGCCACCCTCCTCATCCCTGAATGCATTTCCGCGCTGCGAAGACCTGCATCCCCGCATTTGGAGATGAGAGGCTAAGTAAGGATCTGGTAGCCAAGCCTGGGGTAGTGGCATTGGCTAGGACCAGTTCGTAACCATGTGCGGGGATTGCACCGAGGTTCCAACGGTGTGTCTACCGTGTGCAGGGATATTTCCGAAGATGGTCGGGGTATATATATGGTTCAATCCCGCTGATGATCATCATGGAGTTGTCACAAAGCAAGACCCTTCTAAGCTTGTCCAAGTTGCAGGCCCACCCTATAACACTCAGTTCCTCACCATCATGGCTGCCGGGAGGTCAGACGGGAAGGATGATGTCGATAGCATCGACCTGAAGCCTACACATCTAGAGAGTGCAGTTCGACCCATTGAGATTGACAACTTTCGTGTCTTGGGCCTAAGTCCTGAAGATGCCGAGTTCTATTCTAACTTCCCAGAGGGGAGGCGGAAGAAGGTCTTTCGCAAGGTGAGAATCATCAGTCCTTCGCAGCCAGGATGGCAGCGGTTAACATCCCATGAAGGTTGATGTTCGACTCGTGCCTATGTTGGCAGCTCTGTACTTGATCTGCCACATCGATCGCGCCAATATTGGAAATGCGAAGATTGAGGGCATGGTCGAAGACCTGGGCATGACGGGCTTGCAGTACAACACTGTTCTATCAATCTGTGAATACTTCCCCGAAGCATTCGCTCCGTGCTGCTCAGTGACTTGAGGATGAACGTGCTGATATACGGTATCACAGTCTTCATCCCTTATATTTTGTTCGAAGTTCCCAGTAATATCCTGCTCAAGAAATTCCAGCGTCCCTCCACTTACCTTGGCATCCTCGTTCTTGGCTGGGGTATCATAATGACATGCACAGGCTTGGTTAAGAACTTCGGTGGTCTGATGACGACCCGGGTCTTGCTCGGTATTTTCGAGTCAGTCCATGTGTGCCCTGTTGGCTTCCCACGCTAATATCTTGGATAACAGGGCTGGCTTCTTCCCCGGTGCCATCTATCTCTGCTCTCATTGGTACATGCCCAAGGACTTGTCAACTCGGATATCATACTTCTACTGCGCAAGCGCACTGTCTGGTGCTTTCTCGGGCCTGCTGGCTGCGGCTATCGCCCAAATGGACGGTGTTGCTGGACTTGAGGGATGGCGGTGGATCTTCATCATAGAAGGCCTCGCTACCGTAGCACTCGGTATTGCGTGTTTCTTCCTGCTCATCGACACTCCCGGTCTATCCACGCGCTGGCTGGAGGCTGAGGAGATCCGATACTTGGAGCTTTCAATTTTCATCAAGCAAGGAGGAAAGTTCCATGAGGAATCCGGCGTCAAATGGAGGGACCTCAGGATGGTGCTCCTGAACTGGAGGGTTTACGTGCAGTCTTATTTCTTGGTGTGCCAGTCGGCTCTTTCTTATGGTAGGACTACTCTTCGGTGAACCGTGAGCCGCCATGGAGCGTTGAGTTAACCCACATATGCGAACAGGTACCAAGTTTACGCTTCCGACCATCACCAAGGCCATGGGTTTCAGCTCAACCAATGCCCAACTTACCTCTGCTCCTCCATACGTTGCCGGCGCGATATCAGCTATTGTCTTTGCGCGACTCTCCGATCGCTTCTACAGGCGTATGCCATTTTTGGCTATATCCCTGATGATTGTTACCATTGCCTATGCTATTCTCTTATCACTGCAAGGAGCCCTCGAAGCGAAGATGGGTCTAGCCTACTTCGCGGTCGTTTTTGCCGTCACAGGTATATACCCCATTCAACCAGCCGCCGCCTCTTGGAATGCAAACAACATTGCTCCTGCTTCCCGACGAGCCATTGGTATTGCGCTCATGAACTGCGTCGGCAACGTCGGCGGGATCGTGGGTAGCTTTATGTATCTCGAGAGTGAGAAACCCAAATACTACACCGGGTTCGGCCTCAGTCTCGCATTCGGTGGAACCGGAATCATTGTTGCTCTTTTGCTGGAGTGGAGTTACAAGGTTGCAAATGCACGTAAGGCCAAGATTTCGGAGGAGGCGAGAGCCAAGTACACTGAGGAAGAATTGTTTGATATGGGAGACAAATCCCCGTTGTTCAAGCATGTGCTGTGAGTGCCTTGGATGGGGAAGAGCGAGCAGCTTGAGAATTGGAATTCGTCAACGAGCAGCTAGGTTGTTACGATGCTGTCGCAGACTTAGACGATGAGTTCATACATATCGATGCCGAGGGACACGGTTAATGTGTATCACAAGCGTTCGCTACAGGAGACAATGCTGCGAAAGGAGAGGGCAGGGGTATGGCCGATGAGCAAAGTTTGTCAGTTTCGTCGACGCTTATGGAAGCGCGACTGTACCTTGAAGACTGTAGCCTGGAAGGCCGGCTAGATTGATTTAACTATATGATATACTTGCCTTCTTCATTGACTTGGGCTCGCTGTAAAGTATGATGTATCTATGCATCAAGGTACGCAGCAGCTAACTTGTCAAGGGCACTGCTACTCACCACGAACGAGGTGAGGCCAGGCGCACGACTTCAGCGTCTATAGGGTAATAGGGAGATCCAAAAGATGATCGATGTGCGTACGACTTACTCACAGGGGGTGAGAAACGTGATGGAGACATTCGAACAAATGAGAACAAAATATTGAGACGAATGGCTTCTCCTACAGGACGGATGAATGAGGCTTACAGAATCTTTGCGCATCCCTATAACCGTTGGTCCAATTCCCTTCGCAGTTCAGTACGTTAAGAAAAGGGCATGCGCTCTTCCGCTGATTGCCCCCAAATTCAAAAAGAGTTAAGCCCGGTCGAGTGGGGTTGTACAGTAATGGAATACGGTTTCATCTCCTCACAACACTTCCAGATCAGAAGTCCAAACAAAAAGCATCTTACTTTTATAAACGTCTCGCCGTTTGCCCCATGCTTCCACAAGGGTGGCCCATTATGCGAAGTGAATTAAGGCGTAATTAGGGATCGCGGTGTTGGTGCGAAAACAGGTCGGGTAGGGTCGGGCCGCCCCATTTTTTCGGAACTCAGTGCAGGCGTCGGAAGCCGCCGAAGCAGAACCAGGAGATTGACATGCCACACCCGCGCCACTTTGCATGAAACCAAGGCTTCCACCGTCGTGCGTTTAATGAATTGCCGGGGAACTTCATACTCGATCTTCAGATCTTAGATGTAACACCAGATTCCGCGGGTCACCTGGCCTGTTTCCAAGACGGCTATGTCCCCTTGCGTCAGACCATTGTGAGTTGTAACTACGGAAGAGAGCTGACCCACCTTTAGTACCATAGTGAAAGCCCCCTATGTGGCATGCCCCCTATAAGATGCCCGCAGTCCGATCACGATACAGACTTATGGCAGGACAGTCATCGCATCAACATCGACATCTCACTACAACACATCAAAGCGAACATTCAATTATCGAATTAATCATATCATGACCACCAACTCATACGGCTCTGCACTGCCAAGGTTTGACTTCGAACCTCTGAGACCGGTCGCGAGGGCGAGAGTCGCTAGGGCATTGCCCTTGACGGTGGGGTAAGCAGCCTTCTAACTATCCCATCAACATGATATCAGTCACGGTACTGACATCGTTCAGCATATACGCGGTGCCTTTCGCAGCGGCAGCAGGACTTGGTGAGTTTCTCTCTGCCTATTTACCCGATTTTGAGGTACGGCTCTTCGACCACGTTCATAACTAACGCCACCCCTTCTTAGCCCTCTATGTCCAGTCAGAAATCGCACGGAGGCATATGAACAGCGCCGTCGCAGCATCGTCGTCTATGCACCAGAGCAAGCCGGCACCTACGCGGACCCCCTACAGAGAACACGAGTTCTGGGAGACTCTTGAGGTCGCCTGTGGGGTGTGGACCTGAGCGCCGTGGCTACTGGGCTACGCTTTCCGTCGGCATCCGAGCTAGGATCGCATTATCTGTCAAGAGTGGAAATTGAGATTTCCCAGCTGGCCTTGGGGAGAGGCTCACAAGGTCGCCGGCTTGTGGGATGGAGCCCCGGTCCAATGGGCCATTGCGGCTGATGATGCTGGAGCGGTATGGTGATGGGTGGGCCCCTGAGCACGTGGCCGCTAAGCAATGTGTGGTTGGCATCATGGATAATGGCGCGTTTGGATGCATTAGAATATACTTTGCGACTACGAAAACATGTGGCTGGTTGACGGGAATGGAGTGGTGTCCTGATTTGGCACCGTACCTGAGCTATTTGCAACAATATATAATTCTACACGGACTTGTTCCATTATCACGGCCAGCATTCGGGATAGATGGTCAGTCCGCCACTATAACGGCCCTCAAAAAGGGCGTACTCAGTTCCGTCTTGTCCCTTAAACGAAAGATAGCGTGAGCTGCGCGGTGTTTGGGCTCGAAGCTCTTCCGCAATCTCAGGGCCATCTTGGGGCGCGCTGTCTTAACCCTCAAATTTTTGCTTGGACCTCGACTGATGTATCCACACCTGCTATTTATGTTCGAAACTGGGTAGTGGAGTATTCTCGACATAAATTAATCACGTTCCAGGGCCTAATTAGTTACAGTACAAGTGTGAGCCGCGTGTATCCTGTTAGAACTCTTCATCGTCAACTAGAGCCAAGTTCCCAAGTTCACTATCGCATATTAGTACCATCCAAGAGAGGATCGGCGTGCAAATCGCACTTACCATGAACTGCTTTGACCTGAGTGTATGCGGACAAGGCGTACTGTCCAAGCTCCCTACCGATTCCAGACTGCTTATATCCTCCGAATGGAATGCCGAAATGGGAGTCCTGTGAGCTGTTGATCTGCATCATAGTTAGTCACTAAGCCGGCCATGCCAGTTCAGTCATACTTACCCAGACCATTCCGGCTTCAATCGCCGCCGCGGCCTTATGGGCCCTGACAATGTCTCTAGAGAAGACAGCAGCACCCAGACCATACTCGGTATCGTTGGCCTTCTCGATGGCATCCTCATCCGAGCTGAACGACTGGATGACGACGAACGGGCCGAAGATCTCCTCTCGAACAGCCTTCATGTGGTTCTTGGTGTCGGCGAAGATCGTTGGTTCCACGAAAAAGCCTTTCTCGGCGCCCGGCTTGCCGCCGAGAAGCAACCTGCCGCCTTCCGACTTGGCCGATTCGACGTAGTTCAGTATTTTCTCCTGTTGCGCCTTCGAGATTTGCGGGCCATGAGTTGTCTTCTCATCGAACTGACTGCCTAATGTCGTGTTTTCTACAGTGTACTCCTTGAATCTGTCTAGGAACTTATCGTAAATTGTCTCTTGGACGTAGATGCGGGACGTTGACGTGCAAACCTGCCCCATGCCGCCTAGATGAGAACAAGATCAGTCTGGTATGCCCGAATGGAGCCCGCTCGATGAAACCTACTCATGATACCGACATGAGACCATTTGACCGCCTGGTCGAGGTCCGCATCATCATACACGATCAATGGGCTTTTGCCGCCCGTCTCGAGAGTGATATTCTTGAGGTTGACAGAGGCAGCCCTCATGATAGTTTTCCCGGTGGTAGTGCTTCCGGTGAAGGCAATCTTGTCTACCCCTAAGTGTCCGGCCAAAGCGGCACCTGCTGTCTTCCCATAGCCATTGATAATGTTAACAACACCAGGTGGAAATCCGGCTTCCTTGATGAGGGTACCCAGGTATAGGGCCGAGAGTGGAGTCTGCTCAGCTGCTTTCAACACCACAGTGTTACCACAGGCCAGGGCAGGACCTAGCTTCCACGCAGCCATCTAAAAGAAGATTAGTCGACCGGAATCTGGGAGGGTTATATAGTTGGCGTGCAGACCATTATGGGATAGTTCCATGGAATTATCTGACCACAGACGCCTGTAAGGGTGCTCAGTACGGAAAGCTTGGCAAACGACTTAGTAGATGAACTTACCAATTGGTTCATGCCTTGTGTAAGCCAGCTTCGCGTCGTTCGTCTCGATAGTCTGGCCGTAGATCTTGTCCGCCCATCCGCCGTAGTACTTGAAGACCGCCACCGTCTCGTCGAGGTCCACATCCAGAGCGACCTGGTACGGCTTACCGTTGTCCCAGGCGTCAATAGTAGCGAGGATGTGCTTGTCCCTTTCGCAAAGCTCGCTAAGCCTGTAGAGAAGCGCGCCGCGATCGGTGGCGCTCAGGCCCCGCCATGCCGGGTTCTTGAACGCGGCCCGCGCCGCCGCAACAGCGACGTCCACGTCCTCGGGCCCGGCGGCGGCGACTTTCGCGATGGGAGACTCATCAAAGGGGTTGACGGTCTCGATGGTCTCGCCGGATTTAGCGGCCACGAATTCGTTGTTGATGAACAGTCCTAGGCAAGCTCTCAGCAAGCGAACTGTGCCACGAGCACGGGTGTCATACCAGTAGGCTGGCTGTAAGAAGTATTGTTCGGCGCCGTAAGAGTGATTGGCTCAGCCATCGTGCAGATGTATATGTATGAACGACAGGCAGAATTTCTACAACGAGACGCTCTTCGGAGAGTGTGTCAAGAAGGTATAGAGGCTCGGTTGCGCGTTATGGAGTTAGAGTTCGGTTTCTACGTTCGATGAAGAGAAACCCCGCCCCTCCGGGAATCCCGGGAGTCTAAAAAGTATGACGCAGCTCGGTCACCACACCTGGCTGGGCAGTGGCTACCGGGTTCGGAAAGAGGAAAAGATAAGGTAGGATTATGTGTCAGATATAAACAATGGGCTTATCACACGCCGCGGCAATAACGATGAGGATGCAGCTAGGCTATCCTGCGTGGAGGGAGTGCTCCCGAGATATGGGGCTCCCCGCACTCCACCTCGTGCTGTCATACTCGCGGTGTCTTGGCACTTCGCAAAAAAATAACCCCCTATTCGTAGGTCTTACTGACCCTTACCGTCCACGATGCTCACCTCTGCCCACATTTTCCCTATTGGTCCCCCAGTGCTTTGAGAAGGAGGTCATTGTGCGACTAGACGTTTCTCTGTTTATCGAGTGGATTAATTTCGTCATGTTACGGCTAGTGCTGGCCTCCATATGTACACCAATCTTGCTTACCAAGGCTCTTAATGGCAAGATGAGAATCAGCTCTTAGGAGCGTCACAGCCAAGACCCAGAATTCTCTTCACTCCGCCACCAGTCACTGACTTTTGCCACGAAAGAGGCCAACCGTTGACAGTCACCGTCTTGCACCGGAAGGGCAAGTCCATCTTCCCCGATGTCCCCTTGGGCGTCTTCAGCGTCGCATCTAGTGTCCAGCCAATGATACCCTTGTCAGAGAACTGTACCGCAGCATCGAACTCGCCCATCTGTGACATATATGCGGTCCTTAAGCTCTTAAGGTCGCCCGGTTGCGGCCGGAATATCCACTTCTTCCATCCCACTATCTCCAGCCCTACGGCCTTGAAACTGAGAGCCTGCGTCGGCCCCGTCGACCAGCTGTGAGAGAGACTCGTGTAGGCGCTATCGTAGTTGTAGGAACGCATCGAACGGTAAGCCAATGACCCGTTGGCGCTCATGCCCTCAACCAGAGTAGTGCCGGTCATCAGTGGACTGTCCAGCATGTAACCCCATGTTCGGCGCATCAACTTCAACGCGGTGCCGGACTGATCCGCGGCGTAGTGTGCCAGGACTTCGACGCTCGAGATGAATGTTGAAATGGTATCCGGCAGCTCTGGCGTCACGGGACCGATGTTGTTCCAATTTCGCGTGAGAGCTTCGGAGACGGCGACGCTTTGCTCGCGGCTCGTCGTCAGGTTGTACAGAAGGGCAAGCGAATTCCCATCCTGTGGGAACAGCCGTGCTCCCGCCGTCGTCTCATTGTCGCGGTATAGTTTTGCAGATTCGTCCCAGAGTACTGTGTTGAAGGCGGTCTTGAGTCGGGCAGCCGCTGCTGACCACTCATTCGCTTGCTGCTCTCTCCCGTTTCTGCTGGAGGTTAGCATACAAAGCATTACAGGGAAAGATAGTTAAGCCTAACAAGTCTTTAGACATACCGTTCAGTTGCAGTGTCCGCTGCCAGTGAAGCGAGAGAAGCCAGGGCGTGGTAGTTTAGGGCATTCAGTGCACTATTGTACCCGCCTCCACCGAGTCGTGCCCAGTCGTTGTCATAGACCTGTTCGGCCAAGCCAACCTCGTTATCAAGCCTCTGCATAACGTATTCGACTCCGCGCGTAACGTTCTCCCAGTGGATATCAATCCACGTCTCGTTTCCGGTGTATATCGCATAACTGAAGCACGCCACCAGCACCCACGCATGGTAGACGTCGCTCTTACTGCCCTTCCTCCAGGAACCCGTTGTTGGCCCTGAGTACGGTAGCATGCCATCCGTCTCATTCTGGAAGTAAAACATGGTTTCGAGGGCATAATAGACCGATTCGAGCCCAACACTCCCCAATCCGAGGAATGCAGTCGTGCCTGCTATTCCCAAGTCGCCCGACCATACGGCGCGGTCACGTTTCGCTCCATCGAGCAGCATGGGTCCCTCAACACCCAGGGTAGCGTTGTATGCCCATCCATCCACGACCTGGGGGAGCCAGCGGCTTGTATGTGGCGGCGCGATGTTGGTCTGCGCAGTAAAGACGCCTGCATACCACACGCGGACCAGGAGTTCATCATCGTCCGTCCAAAAGTAACCCTCCCAGTCCCGGGGGTCCTGTTGCGACGGGGTGTACCCCAACTCGCAGACCACGTCGGAGATGGTAACGCTGCGGAACGCGTGGATTGTGACGTACTGGAACCCGCCGCGGAACCTCTCCCTCGGCATGGCGTATGTCTGCGATCCAGCTGCCACGGTCACGTTCAGCGCCTTGTCGTAGTCCTGTGTCGGCACTGCCTTGGTGTCATCGGAGATTGCTCTGATGAAGGCAGGGGATTCCGCGAAGGCGAGCGAGAAGTGCGGTACTGGATCGTTCTCCGCTACAGATTCCGAGGTCGAGGTCGCCATAGAAAGCAGGCCGCCGACGTAGGAGAAGTCCAAGGTTATTTGTGAGCCCTGCTTCATGTGGAGTGTGTAGACACCATCAGGTGACGTATGGATCACTGCGTCCCCAGATATGGCTTTGATGCTCCGCGGGCGGATATGCCGCGAGCTGGGACTGTTGATATATGCTTCCCATGGTTTGCTGTCATCGCCGGCCGCTGTTAGTAGGGCAAAAGAGCTTAGGGCTAGCCACTGGGACAGCTTGGTCACAAGCATATTGAATGATAACAATACGTGGCATTGAAACAGACCACATGTATACACAGTGCAGGGTTTTGGACGAACTGAGATAGATGTATTACATCTACAGCATACTTAATAGCCCCTGGAGCAACCGTTACAATCACACGACATAAGCTATAGAGAACTATCAATCTTCTTCACCTTGTGGGTTTATAGGTGATCAAGTATCCGCTGATCACCGTGCGGCCGGGCGATAGCCCCCGGCTACTTTACTGTAGAGTTCTCCGCACTCCGCGTTCCGTCCCCAACAGCTCCACTCCCGGGATTATTCTGATGTCCAAAATCTGGGGAAGTCGGGGTAGGTCGAAGCGAGTTGTGGGGACAACAGAAAACGACTTAACTCCATTGGGGTTCATGAAGCTGCATGAAAGATACGGTTCCATGGCTTGCGTTCCCCGCATCGTCGAAGGTCGCTTGGATAGAGCATTTTGACGGACCCCTTTCAGGCAGTCTACTACAAGTCTTGTGTTGATTATCCCTTTACTTATACCAGACGTCCAATATCGCCCCAAGCAAGAGGGCAATGCAGAGAAACTCATCAGTCAGGCATAGCGGCCAAATGAGTTGAGGATTAGGGTCGTGAGACTCCAAGATAATTCTTCTTGCTCAGGGCGGACGGGGGTAGAATTGGAGGAGCGCGGTTCGGTCGGGATAAAAGACTCAATCTGCGACGACAAAGCTAGACAGCCCTGCGGAGTATGGCTATAGCATCTAATAACTCATCCGTACTGAATGCAAATTACCTTCTAAACCCTAGGCTTCCTTCATTAATGAGTCAGACAATGCAACTTCAAGATTTTCCTCATTAATGAAAGCTTCGCTACTCAGGGGCTAACCCATAAGACGAGAAGCTATAACCCTACACTCGATGATAAGATCTTTTTTTAGAAATTTGCAATGCGGATAAAAGCACTAGCCAAATCTCATTGGCTCCCGTATCGCCTGAATGACTACAAGTCCCCTGCAGTCGAAGTGCCGAAGTAGATAGCCGAACCGGTATTAGCAAACTCGGCTCTACTTGCTCTGCCTCCACAGCCACATTTCGAGCTCGGCATCATTCAGTTCCTCCGAATTGAACTTCTTGGAACCCCTCCACTTCATGGAGCAAGCTCCGAAGCTCGGGTGCCTGGAAGGGTCCAACGACAAAGCCTTCATCTCTTTCGTCGCAGAGCTATCCTCCCCTTCCATCACCACTCGCGCCTTGTAGGCTCTTTCCGCAAACCGTCCCCCTCGCGCGCGATCGCCATGCGCCACTGCGATCTGGAAAGCATCGTAATACAGTCGAGCGCTACACGCGCTTGTAGTATGGGGATATTCCTCTTCGAGAACACGTAATAGAGCGTAGCAATCAGCCAGACTGGCGGCCGGGTCGCTCATCATGCGGTACGGGTTGCCGATTGCTTCATCCAAGGCTTTAATACGCCTGCGGCGGTCATCGCTGGCTTGCAGCTCCGCCGGTGGAAGGGAGCAAACGACGCAGTTGCAGTCGAATCCGAAGGATTGCCGGAGCTCGACCCGTCGCGTGTCGGATGGACCACCGTCGCTATAGTCGATGGTGATCTCTTCGCCGGCGCGAATGTCCTTGATCGCGTGGATGGTCTCAAGATGCAAGTCCTCATTCCAGCTGTTGTGGCAGTTCGGGAGACAGCTGTGGTTGATGCGACATATGGTAGGATATACGCCGCCGATACAAGCACCGGAACCGCATGGCAGCGCGTTCGTC
The DNA here is from genome assembly GCA_004155945.1 of Monosporascus sp. mg162. Lineage (NCBI taxonomy): Eukaryota > Fungi > Ascomycota > Sordariomycetes > Xylariales > Monosporascus > Monosporascus sp. mg162. Next base: position 92,545 of record QJNY01000307.1, read on the forward strand.
TTCACGATCCCGGCGAAGGGGTACCTCCCGGGGAAGTTGTTGTGGAGGGCGAAGAACTGCCGCTGCTCCTCTTTCGTCAAAGACTTGAGTTTAGGCTTGACTGCCATCTCCAACATCTCAGCTGACATATTCGGGACGGTGAAAAGCGGTTTCTCGCTCAGAATCCTTGTGCCCTTTGGGATACTGGATTTGGCCACAAGACCTTGTCCCTTGCCCGGTAGTGCCACCAACTCGAATAGAGACATGTTACCTGGCTGGCCAAGGACTGTATTAATTGGTATCCCGACTCCGATGAGGTATTATAATTAAATCAATCTTGAAGAGTTTACAGCAGGAGGACCGGGCGAAGCTTGTAATTGATAGGATATCTGGTACAAGTAGGTCTCGCCCCAAATGTAAAAGCCACTAGGGTTTACAATTAAATTTTATGGAAAATATTTCCCGGCTCGAATGGTACGCTGCCACTGTTTAAATAACATATTCTTGTTACCCTCACGTGCTTGTAGGTGTTCAGACATCAACGACTGTTCGCTTCTCAGGCGAGAGCGGGGTCCGCAGAACGGAGCAAGTGGTGGGCCTCCCGCATATGCGGCAACCCCTTTTAAGCCTCTGGACAGGCACCCCTACACATCCGACTACCAGACACCGTGATAACCCTTCAAGCTCTCGCAAGAATCCCCCACAGGTGGCTCCAGGAACCCCGTGCTGACCTGCCACCCGAACACGTCGTCCCACGACTGGGCGACCTCGAACGGCTCTATCAGCGCGCGGACGCTGCCGCGGACGGGGACGGGCCCGTTGGGCGGCAGCGTCAGCGACGTGTTGAATAGCCGTTGGTATTTGTCGCAGATGCTCGGGTTGGCGAAGACGGGCTGGTTTGTGATGTTCTTCAGGAATTCCAGACCGTACGGGTCGCCGTTCATCGCGGGCGTCATCTCGAGGTCCACGAACCGGTCGATCGCGACGTCGTCGCTCGCAGCGTGGAAGTACGTGGCCCCGTCGGACGACGCGCCGCCGTCCGCGTGGGCGTAGGCGTTGCATGGCGGGTCGAAGACGCCCGGGTATACCTTGATGCCGAACCCCTCGGACCCCTCGATGGCCACCTCGTTCCCGGCCGTGATGAGCATCGTCGCGGCCCACCGGAACGAGCTGTAGTTGTCTCCGAGGATGTCGAGGAACGGGAACTCGAGGGCGGCGCGCTTGGTTTCGTTAAGTTAGCTCCGTGCCGGTCTGACCTGACTGTTTATGTGCCTGCCCACACGGTATAGGAAAAGGGGGAAGGGGACATGGCTGAGGAAGACTTACGGAGAAGTCGGCCGGACGCATTCCGTAGATCGGGAACTGCAGGTCGTGGTCGTGGACCCCTACGGCCATCATGGGATACATGCCCTCCGGAAAGGTGGGGAGCAGTGCTCGGTAGGCGTGCTCCATGATTCCGTATTCGCTTGGGATGAGATCCCGCGCGATGGTCAGGGGTACGGGCACAATGAGTGTCGTCCCGTTAAGGTTCCCACTTATGAAATCCGGATAGTCCAGCGCGTGCGGGTTTGCGCTGCTTTGAGTGACACACTCATCCTGTGCCAATGAGGTGTGGAAGAGAGCGGCAATGGCAGAGAATAAGAGCGCGGGCTTTGAGCCACGTGTCGGGATTAAGGAGCACAGCATCTTGGAAAAGCACCGTAAGGGGGTATTTCGAATGATATCAGCTTAGTCGAGCTTTGTCTGAGTAGCTTGGACAGCACAGATGTCTTGAACAGTCGCAGCGTTTTTATAGTACTCGTCAGTTACGGACATCATATCGGCTCGACAGGATTCAGGCGGGATTCTGGACCGTGACAAATAGGCACTGCCTCGAATGTGCCTCGCCTGAAGAACAGCAGCTGCCAATAGTACCCAATCGATGCATCCATCACCATCGCAGTCTATTGAATATTTCGAAATCAAGTGTACCCTTCCTGCATCTTTGAGTAAGGTCGGTGACCTGAGGTCACCCCCTCCCCCTCCCCGTCCCCTCGTGATGCTCTACTCTCAAACTGCACGTCGCCATTGGGCCAGCTCGAAAACTGAGTCAGCCTGGCTACCACATTCTCGGAGCCGTGCCTAATGCCGAGATGCCAGACATAGCGTGAAGGTTCCCTCGGGGACATAGTCGAACTCTCGCGTTCCTGACAGGAGGCATTAGCTAAGACCGGGCTATGGCAGACTTATGGCACTAGCACAGTGGAGGGTATCATCGGGTAAGACGGCTGGTCAGTATATTCCTATAGGAGGCGCCGTTGCCCTCTACCCAGGTGAGACCTTTTCGCCATAGTCTTGCTAGCTGGATGTTCAAGTCCACCTGGACCCTAGAAAGCTAGGTAAGGATCGTATCAGCTTCCAGCCGTGTCAGGTCAGGTGATAGATGTCCGGCTGAAGGCACCCTTTTGAAATATTTTAGCGATAATACGACCAAGAGAATAGTGGCTATAACGCAGGAAGGTGACAAGTGTGATGAACGTTTATCAGCTAGGCTGCCTTGGGGTCAGGCCCTAAATCGGGTAGCCGTTCGATGACATGCATGGCCCCCTTTTTAACAAAGGGGGCTACGTTGATAGCCCGGCGCGCCACTTATGAGAACCCTGTCGATTCGGAGGAGCGATATGACATGTGCGCACGTGGACTCTAGGATAAGCCTCGAAACGGCTTACACCTTACTGTAGTCTATTAACGGATGATGACCGCTAGGCAGCTAGCTTCGGCTACTGTCCTTGGATTTGCTTAATCAAATACTACCAGCCCAAGCGATTAGTGTACTCGATACTCACACTATTATACTAAGGGACAGCGAAGAGGGACCACCCAAGATCTTAAAATCGGGATCCCCTATCTTTATCCTTTACGCAAAACCGTAGGAACTAAATGGGCACCTGCGACACGGCGCTCTCAGCAGCACCCAGCTTCGCTATCTGGATCTAGTCGATCCCCGACCCATCGACCCGACCCAATCGCGGGGATGTCTCGTGGTATCGAGGTCGCAACGTTCCACATGCATTTCTTGGGAATACTAAATAGCAATCCATCCACTAGCCCCCAACAGATCACCTCCTAGGGCCGGGGGGGGTCGGGGCGGGTTGAACCCCCTTGCTCGAACCTACAGAGACGGCTGCCAGGGCCGGGGCGACACAAGATTGGCGGAGTCGTGATTCCTGCAGGATGCCAATGTCCATACCACACACCCAGCGCATATATGCCGTATGTACGAATCGTATGGGTCGACGACCAATCGGGTGTCGCGGTTGTATGCGCCTATGTAGGTACCGTCCGTAGACGATATCCGTAGATACGGTACCGACGCGCTTGCCAACATTGCATGTACGCATGCAGGCATACCGGGGTACATTTACCCAGCTCGCGTGCGCATGCCCGATATATTGACGCCTTCTGCACCGCGCTACCGGCTGGTCGTAGATCCGCTGCGCTGACATGAGTCCGCCAGCCGCCCAGCGTGGCGCATATCTATCTATCACGTGGGGCTTTAGGGGCCATGGCCACGAGGCTTACGGATACGGATCATGGCTGGGTGTTCGGTGTTCTAGTCCTTGCAGGCCTAAACAGCGTCGAAAACAATCGATTCTGCCTTAAGAATCTACATAGAGCAGATGCGACGGCGCGTCTCCTTGGTATGCATGGTGTGTACGTACTGTAAGACGGACATATTTGTGGATGCATGATGACAGATGCTGCCGTAGTAATTCCTCGCAGGCAGCTAGAGAACCCGCGATTTTCGGTGGGCTTCGGACTTGCTAAAGCAACTGTCGCGGTAGGATCGGCTGACACGGGTTAAAAATGGCAGGATTACCTGAACTCCCACAGGCTTTAGGTCACTGTAGTACAGAAATGTCGTCACTCTCGGCTCGGGATAATCCCGCTAGTGTGGCGGCGCCATCCGCTGTATTTGCAGGGGTGCCGTGGTTGCTACATCGTATACCAATATACGCGCACATTCAGGTGTATTGTGCCAATTACGACGTATGTATCTTGTAGTCACGGTGGCAGCTGAAGGCTCGACGGATAACTCCCAATGGACGGGAATACGCGCATCGTCCTTGCCGGTATATCGACCCGACAGGATTAGCCGCCCTTGCCGACACAGGACAAGGGGGTGTCTACACCACTCCCACCTGAATATTGAGCGCGAGCGCGTATGCGACTGTGGGTGACCTCGACTGGCGGGACCGTATCGAATCACTATAAGGCACCCCCAACCAGACTAACGATCCACATGGCGATCCTGACCTTCAGCCCGACCCTCCTCTCGTTAGTCGCAAAGTCATCCAGCGTCACGGGCTTGGCATAATCCTGCAGCCACCTCTGCTCGTCGCCCAATCTCTTCTTCAGGTCCTCATCCCTCGTCAGAATCAGCGCCCCTGCCTCCAGGTCATGCGAGTAGCTCCGCTTAGTGTAGTTCGAGCTCCCCACTACGGTCATAGACGGGTGTTCCTCGTTGGGGAGCGTCACCCAGAGCCCCTTGGCATGATACGTCCAGCCTCCCGGCTGACCGACGGTGCCCCTGCGCCACTCTTTGAGGCACACTGCGGCGTCACGTTTCTGCTCATGGATGGCGCGTAGGAAGCGTCTCGCGAGAAGCGTATATGCATCCGGCAGGAGGCCCGATACACCCTTTGACTGGTAGAAGCCGTTGGCCTGAGGCGATGCTGTTATCACAGTATTGTTCCGCGACGCGGTTGAGAGCAAGAGCCTTGTTAGTGATGGGGCGGGGTTGAAGTAGCCCGCAGTGAAGGTCCACGACGAGCCGGCGTACTGCGGTGCGCCCAGCGTCTTCAACACGTGAGTGATAGCTGGAAGCTCGGTCGAGGTATCCGGTTTCAGTAACTGCGACAGCTGGGCAAGCATATATATCCTAGTGTTTCCCGAGGAGCTCGGTACGTCTGCTGTCGTGACTGTTTTAGTCGGTGTTATGAGCTTATTGACGACCGTCGTGGCCTCGGCAACATATTGCGCGGGCTGTTCGAGAGGGGACGGCGCAACATTAGTTGACGGCCATTGGAGACTGAAGCCCGCGGGTTCATCGTTTGAAGGCTCTACCCGGAAGCTAAGTGACGCGACACCCTGATATAATTCCCAGAAGTATTGTGTCACGTCCTTGGATGAAATGAGATGATACCGATCTTGGCGATTGGTAAAGTAGTCGCTTGAAAGATTCGCCCTATCCGAAGTCAGTCAAGGTCCCGACCAGAGACAGACACTCCACATACCCAGAGAGAATGATCTCGTCATCAATGCCATAGAGCTTCATGTGCTGCAGACCCCATCCTTCGTTGATGCGCCTTGGGATGTACTTTTTCCGTAAACCGGTCAAGTTCGGTGTGTGGTACATCCGAATCTCTACGCGATCCGGACCGAACTCGGCTACCAGAGGAGCAAGAAGCGAACCGCAAGATGGATTGGGGGCCTCCCGGGTTCCGCGCAGAGCATCTGTTAGAATGCTTAGTCTGAGCTGGCTATTTGTTCGCAGGGCATCTTGGAGCGTCGCAATCTCGGCGCTTCGTCAGTTTTGACATCTACCAACACACTCGTATGGACTCAATACCAGCTCTTTCTCGGATCTCCCGATGTATAAGGTCGACAGGAAGATGCGCGTCTTAGCATTCCGTATCCTGGCCTGTCAATGTCAGGGACATGTCTCCCAAAGGGCCTGCAGGATCCTGACCTTCAGGGCTTCGTAGAAGTCGGCTGGAGACTCTATTATTTGTATTTGAGAGCCATTGATGGTGAAATAAGGCGCGATCTTGTCTAACTCATTTATAAAAGGCGCCAGCATCGCAGCAGAACTTGCGGAACTACCAGCCGGCGCAGAACTCGCCGGCATTGTATATCGACGGCAGGATAGCCTGCCATATCGTACACGCGGGCACGACAACGTGGGTCGCACTTTCTGGCAGCATCTTGACGCGCCTCTTGCTATCATATCAACGAGTTGGGCCCGTGCCGGCTACTCATCGGAAAATACGTATCAATATAAAAGGTTCAATCTGGACTTTACGTGCCCGAGCTTTGAAGCGAAACGAAGCCCTCTCTGACTGTCAGCTGAAGACACATTTGACAGCTGGCGGACTATGACGTCAGCTCGCGCCTGGTACGAGGTACGTCCTTAGTGGTAACTTATCTAAAATCCGATAAATATGGCCGACGAAGCAGGTGGTCCGAGCTCGGCCTGAATCTCAACCTCAATTGGGCAACTCCAGCTCTACTTCATACCACCAGAAAGCGACGCTGCCGAAGTAATAAACCTTTATAGATTCGTCCGCCATGTCGACCATTACGAGGACGATTCGCAATCTGCGGAAGATAGGCGTCAAGGTACAGCTAACGCTTAAAGCTTCCGAAGTCCATATTACCGCTGACTAATTGCGCCACAGGACTACTTCCACCAATTGCTCGTACGTTGAACCGCTCACGAGCGCCTTTGCGATCACGAACTAACCGCCGTTCCCTTTCGAACAGTACATCGGTACATCTCGACAACCTTAGACGGCGCTGCGGAGGAGGGACTGACGATGTGTAGGCGACACGAAGGCCGGTACTTTAGTCGGCACCGACCGCTTTGGCAACAAGTACTTTGAGAACAACGAGGAGCTGCCACGCCCGTGGGGGGGGGGGGGGGGGGGGGGGGGGG